>BPLR01015265.1:0-188369 GCA_021605095.1 Caerostris extrusa
TTAGATAAAAGTAGCTATACGGGAATATCGCAATGATTACGTAGATAGTCTTTGCTAAAACCAGTTTTTAATTAACATATATGCTTGCATTATAAAAAAATTACTTAAACTAATTTTTATTAGTGGATTGTCATCAAGAAACTTCATTGAAATCATAACAATGGTGCAAAAAATTTCGAGAAATCCTTACATAAGTCTTAAACATTAGAATTCTTTCTGGAGAAAAAAAATTACCACATTCTATAAAGGTGGTCATGATTAGTCCATTCCCAACACCTTAAACTTGATTTGAAAGAAAAAAATTTATTATAAGGAATCTATTTATTGTGAAAAAAATTTAATCGGTTTTATAGGTAAATTAAGCAGTGAGTCGCATTTAACCTTTTGCTGGTAGTTATAAAAGATTTAATCTTCGCTAAAAAAAATACTATACCAATACCTTCTTTTTTACCGATCAAAAAACTATATTATAAAACTATAATTATGAACCTAAATTATGGGCAATGATTTACCTGATATGTCTCAAAAGGTTAAACCCGTTTCAGCACTATAACATGAAGTAATTAAACATCTTGCTGGCTGGCATGAAATTTGGGTATTCTTTTGGAGGCAGAAAATCACTGGCGCCTCAGTTCTTTATGTCTTTAATGATTGTTGTCTTCATCACTGAAGCGAAAACCTCCAATATCTTCATCATGGTATCGCCACTGAAAGTCCTCCGTCCACCATTTCTTTCAACATACAAGGCAAAAAGCCTTCTTCTTACTGCTGCTTTTTTATGGCTACTGCTTATGAGATTTTCATTTTTCTGCCTATTATGGCATGATTTTCTTGGGTTGAGCCATTTCTGCTGAAAAATAATAACAGTTGTCACTATAGTAAATGCAAGCTGGTGAATTCAATGAACAAATGATACAATTTTCATGAAAAGGAATACAGTAAAAGAATAATAGTTAAAGATGGTTCCAACAACTACTTTGGGTGAATTAAAGAAGTACAAATATTATGCTGAACTCTTTGAAGCATCAGAAAAATATATTGATTTTAGATCAACCATTAAATTCTTTATTTCTTTTATGTATTAAATGTTATTTCATTTCTTAAAAACTAAAATTAACAATTTTTCTTTGCTATTTTTTACAATGCAGTTGTCAAATAATGATCAGATAATTAATATCTTTATATTTATATTACTACATATGGAAAAATATTTTAAGCATAAATGGAAAGATAACTGTATTAAGCATTTAAAAACATTGTAGGGTAAAATAATACATTGCTTTTCACTGTAATATTTTCTTTTTATCAAAAATTGTTAAACAATAAAATGTGACTTAATAATAATAATGCTTAGTTACAAACAAAATACGACTTAAATTTAAAAAGCTAAAAACATTCCGTTTAAAGTCAAAATGAAATATTTAACTGATATTTTTATTTTTGTAACGAACATCTGGAGAATTATTTGATATAATTCCGGGTTCGTTAATAATTTACTTTAAACGTAAAACGTTAAAAATTTGTGAATTTATATAAAAATATTTGAATTTTTCAACTAAAAAGTATGTCCATATTATGGTCTTGTAGGCGTGTTTTTTTAATTAACTTTTATATATTTTTTACCGTAATATAGTTTTTACTTTGTTTTAGAAAACTCTTGCTCTTTTTTTTTTTTAAATTAACTTTCGTAGATAACAATTTAATCTTATCTTTTAATTTTTCAAAATCTAAAGTAGCTTATACAAATAAATATTTGGAATATATACTGTAGGTCTTTTGTTCCAGAAAGAGTATGATTATAATCTGCACATATTTTTTTTCTCTCTAAAAATGAAAATATAACTAAAACTGGAATATTAATGAAAGAGAATATCATTATAATATTGTTTGATTAAAGATTTTACCTTAAAGAAAGAAAATGAGTTTAAAATATGAATTTGGACAAACATGCACAGACAGCTCTCCATAGCACATAAAATATAATTGGTAATTAGTTTGAAAGATTTACATTTTCTAACGAAAGATTAAAACAGAGAACATGACATAGTATATATATACTTTTTAATAAAAAAAAAAAAATATTGAACATTTAAATATTAGAAAATATGTTTTATTTAATGTTTTATTGTATATTACTATAGAATATAACTATTGTTAGGGTGTTTTTATTGTATATTACTGGAAGAACAGATTCTTTGTTAGTCAACGTCCTATCCTGGATACAAGATAAAATTATATATATAATTTTATTGCTACGATATTTACTAAACAACATGTTCAAATAACAAACTGTTCCGTTTTAAAGCTGCGTTATGAAATAATTGCACTGAAAATATTGTTACTACGGCGTTACTCTTATAAATCGCTATTGCCTAATATTAAAAGTCCGCTCTAAGAAGTTAACAAAATTAATATTTAGGTAATATAGTTTAAAATTCTGATTTAGTGTTTATATTTTGAAATACATTATAGTTAAATAAGTATATTAAAACAAAATACTTGCAGAAAATGAAGTGGAAATTTGCTAAACTTCCCAGAATAAAAAACATTAAAGTTAGTAAAAAATAAAATCTTTAAGAAAACAAGCAATTTATTTTAAAAAAAAAATGATCTCATTGCACTTACTGAAACAAATAAATACTCCAATAAAATTAAATCACAATTACTTTATTATTAAAATCCCAGAAGAAAAATGCAAACTATCCTTTTGAAGCATACAATTCAGATCTACTGAATGAATATAAAATTTTAACTTATCAACTGTAAGAAAAATGGACTTTGCAGCCAACGAGTAACAAGCGTGAAAAGCTCTGTCATAGTTCAAAAAGGAATTGAGTAAAGTTATTAAGTCATGTGAGGAAGATAACGTTAGCAAAGCGGAAGTTACTTTCTAAATACGAAATTAAACCACAGTGGTGCAACTGAGTTTTTGAAAGGAATGCGTTGATCTACATAATTATATCTATTTTTGCCTAGCGAGGAAAAACAATTATTTAATTTTGCAAAATATAGTCTGCTACAGACTAGCATTTTTGCAAAATATAGCCCCCATTTAAAATATGGAATTTTCAAATGTTTTGCAAACTGTTTAAAACTTTATTTTGCAACTGAATTAAATATTGCTTATTTCAATAATGCAAACGATTGAGAGTTTTTAGTCTGCAATAGGCCCTTGCGATTTTTACGTTTTTTATTTTGAATATTTTTATTATTCTGTCTCGGCTATTTATTAAAGAAAAATCAGTAATTAAATAGCTTTGAATTCAAATTTAGATTTTTTGATTTATACTCAATGTAATATGAAAACGGATTTCAAGAGATGGCAGGTTTTTGAAAGTTATATTGTAACGACAAAACGTTCCTTCATAGCAAAACTTCCCTCACTGAAAGACTGAGTTTTCAAGTTTATTAAAAAAAAAAGCATCTTACATCAATTATGAATGAACAACCTAAGGGTTGCATCTGGGGTGTGGAATTTCAAAGAATCGTTTTTAAACTCAAAGAATTTTGAAATGAGATTATCTTCAGTGAATGAAGTTAGTTAACTTTTGTTATCAACTGCAGGAGTTGTGTAGTGTGGTGTGTGTGTGGTGTGGGGAAAGACGAATATTGCTTGTTAAACAAAAATGTTTAATCACAACCGTAAAGCATGGGCATGGATGAGTGATAATTTTGGTAGTATATGTTAGTAGTAAGAATGGCAAAGTATGTCTTTATTGATGGAATCTTGAAGTTTTGATTTGTCGCTCTACGATCATTTTTTCAGACTTTCGGCTAATTAGACCGAGAACTACAGTTTAACATGGATTTCGAACCACTAACAAACACCCACGCCACTTCCAGGATTTGAATCTGAAGCCTATGGTACCGAAGGCCAGAGCGGTAGCCAACTGACATCAGGCCGCTGGAATCTTGAAGCAAAGTTATTAATGTATAGAAGGCAAATGTGAAGGATAGGCCTGCTAAACTGAGATTAATATCAAAATTCACATTACAACAAGTAAAATAAATCAAGCATATTAGTTAATATTATAAAAGAATAAATTATGTATCATTGATAACATCAGCTCAAAACGTCACTATAGTATCTCAATCTAATTTTTATGGCAGTTTGTATCTTGGCTTGAAAAACTGCATACAAACATCAAATGACTTTTTAAAGAAATTCCATACTTATACTGCCAAAAAAACTACTTATTACTAAACTACTTAAGTTACTTGAACAGCTGTTTCAACTATGTAATCTAATCAAAATTTGATAGATTCTATCCAACAACGAAAGACGACTGAATTAAAGGATATGCTAATAAATGTTCTATGGTCATTTTGCAAGTTTAACTTTTAGCGCGCCTCCTTTATGTGAATGCTATTCATGAATAAGTAAAAATAACAATATTTTTTATTCATGAGAAAAGATTATTAGTGTAGGCAAGTTAAGATAGACAATAATTAAGTCGTACTATTTTCCTAATTAAGAAAAACTTTGTTTGGTATTAAAATGACTTCTCAAAAAAAAATTAGCACACTCTGAATTTTGGGAGTAATTTATACATTTAAACAAGTTGGTAGTAAATTTAACTGTTTCATAAATTTCTTAGTAAATTGCTTTCTATGCTTAATATCAGAGTTCAGATATGTGGTAAAACATGTATATCAGCATGGGTTCACATGGCTCACTTCACTGTGTAGGATAATGCACTACATTGTTGTCGAATTGAAACGATTTTTTTTTCCATAGATTTGGCGGGTTGCTTATGAAAAAGAAAGTGCTTTGCGAGTAAAGAAAAAGTGCTTTCGAGTAAAGAAAAAGTGCTTTGGGATTAAAGAGATTGACTTTTATTTCCTTAAATTTATTACTTAATCAAAGAACATTCTTTTAAGTAGAAAATAGAATTACTAATTCTCAAATTGGTTTTGCTTTAATTGCCGATCAGCTTTTTCACTTTCAATAAATTTATATTTTATATTTACAAATTTCAGGGAAGTAAATCATTTTGTTTATAATTAAGAACAAGTTATTCTAAAGAAAAGATTCTAACACCACTAAGAAAAATTATAACGATGTATTTATTTAAAAGTTAATGCACAAATCTTCGATCATACGAAAAAGTAAAGATTTAAAAAGTTTCATTAACTTTAAATTCAGATTGTAATAAAATTTTAGTTTAAATATGCATTGACATTCTGTCTAGAATATATTCAAATTTCTTTAACAAATGCAATTTTTATATCCAATTAAATGTATGTAATTTAATTTAGCTTATAATTTAACATGTACAAGGGTTATACAACAGCATATTCCAAAATTATTTATTGTCTTCAAATTTCTATAAATCTAACGAAAATTTATTACGAAATAATTTCAGTTAATTAAAAATATATTTTATGATTAACCCTTTGCACTCGAGGGCTCCAGAGAGGAGCCATTTAAAATTTGTCTTCAAGCTCGAGGGCTCCGCTACGGAGACAATGCAAATAACAATATAAATAATAATAATGCAAATAACAAACGTACATGTGAATATGATCTTTTCACTAAAATCGCTTCGAGTTGCTGGTAATACGAATGAAAAAAACTTCGAGTGCAAGGGGTTAAACTGTGTTAAGTTTAAAAATAATTAATACATAATAATTACATAATTTTTTTTTTTTGTTTAAAACAAATAATTTTACAACTTTCAAATGAACTAACAAAACTTTTTATTATAAATAATTCTTTACTTGCATTTTTTTTATTGGGAACTCATATGTACTGAAGGGATTTTGAGGTAAATATTGAACATCTTTATTTCTTGGCCGATATTAACTTTTATAGAAAATTCAAATTTTAACTAATATTTTTGTAAAATTTCAAAGCAATTTTGCAGTTAAATTCAAAAATTATATTATAAATAAAAAGAAAAAAAAAAAAAGAAAACATCTGCTTAAATATAAAAATTTCTACAAGGATCAAATTACTTATTAACAAATGCAATTCCATAGATAAACTGTTAGTATAGCAATTTTACTTTCATGACATAGTTTATAATCTTATTGATAATGCTTTTATTATAATATATATATATAAAAAAGGAAGCGATATGAGACTTAAGCCACTATGATGCTATTTTTTACAATCAAAGTACCTCTTGAAAAGATTGAAAATGATTTGATGTTATCGGATATAAATGTATAACTCGCGTATCTAACTCTTTATATTCGTATCAGTTGTCAGACTGAAATATCTTCACATTTTCCATTTATGAAATGCTTTAAAGAAGTACATTAATAACTTGCAAGATGGACGTTGAAAGTAAGTTCTCTTTTTAGATATTTCTTTTGTTAATAAAAAAATAATAAATTGAAAGTATTTTTTTATTATCTATTTAGCGTCGTTTAACATAAATAAGAATGTGATAATTTAGATGAAAAAATGTATTCGATTTAGTAGACTGTTGAAAATATTTCGAAATTCGTTTCTTAATCTTTGGCGAAATTCGTTTCTTAATCTTTGGCGAAATTCGTTTCTTAATCTTTGGCGAAATTCGTTTCTTAATCTTTGGCGAAATTCGTTTCTTAATCTTTGGCGAAATTCGTTTCTTAATCTTTGGCGAAATTCGTTTCTTAATCTTTGGCGAAATTCGTTTCTTAATCTTTGGCGAAATTCGTTTCTTAATCTTTGGCGAAATTCGTTTCTTAATCTTTTGTTCGATGAAGTTAATTTTCTAAATGGAATTTTTTTTTTCCATTTAGCCTAATATAATTTAAAGAGAAATAATAAACACATTCTATTTGCACAAAGCGTTGTAATCAACTTTTTGTATTTTAGTATTAAATAATTAAGTTTAAAATAGTTTTTGCTGGAGCTTTGACAAGTACAAATAGGTTCCTCATTTTTATGTTAAGTATTTATTGTAAATAAAATATTTCACTAATTGAAAAAAACCCCCATCTTTCCAATAAAGTTCTTTAGAAATACATTGAAATGCCCTTTACCAAATAAATCTTCTTATCCATTGTCTATTTTAAGTAACCCTTAAATAGTATTAGCATTGTTCATCTATCGTTTATGGCATTAAATACCGAGAATACGACAGTTAAGAATTATTCTTTGTATTCAACATTCTTTTTGTGATGAAATTAAATGCTTTTGCGACATTAACTTCTGGAATGAAAAAAATATTCCAGGTGAAAATTTATATGTATATAAACCACTTTATGGGGACTAACCATTTGCATACATTTAATTTTTTAAAATATTATAATTAAAACATTTCAATCTTTTTGTGAAATTTTCCGCAAAATGTAATTTTTTTTCAACAAACAACTCTCATGTTAAAATTGCTATATATATATATATATATATATATATATATATATATATATATATCGTAGAAAATTACGTATTGGAATATATTCTCCAAGTTCCAATATATGTGAATACTAGTTTTCATGGATATCATTTGAACGGTATATAAGATAAAATGCTACAGCACCATCTGGTGGCAACCAATAATAAAGTGGATAGCGCGAGCATACTTTCCATACTCCAATACATATTATTACCAATTTTCATAGAGATTGGTTTAATGGTATAGGAGTTGGCATGCTGCAGCACCATCTGATGGCGACTTACAACAAAAGGGAATAGCATAAAAACACTCTATGTTTTGTCAAACACAAAAAAATTACATCAAAATCGATCTAGCCGTTTAGGAGTTCAGTGACAAAACACGTACAGAAGAACCCAATTAAAGCTTCACCCACTAAGTCCAAATGGTTTAGATTCACATCTAGGGACCCACTGAAAAACAAAAATTCATTAAAAATCTATCTAGCAGTTTAGGAGGAGTTCAGTGACAAACACACATCCATGCAGAAGAACCCGATTGCAGCCCCACCTACTGGGTCTAGTTGTGAATCTAAACCATCACACACATATCAAACACACACATAAAAATTTCATCGAAATCGGTCCAGCCGTTTAGGAGTTCAGTGACACACACATGTACAGAAGAACCCAATTAAAGCGCCACCTACTGGGTCCAATTGTGAATCTAAACCATCAAGGGGCAGCGGGCGTACCGGTTATGGAGTTCCTAGGTGGCTTTAAGAGCCACAATACCTCTACATCTTAATTTAGTTAAAACATTAGCACAAAATGGGGTTGCTTAAAATTAACTAAACCATCAAGGGACCCACTCAAACACAGACAAAATTTCCTCAAAATCGGTCCAGCCGTTTAGGATGAGTTCAGTGGCAAACACATGTACAGAAGAATTTTATATGTAAAGATATTTAGCAAATATTGTATTTTTAGATTTTCCTTTAAGATGTAACTGCAAAAAGTAGTGCAGGACGAATTCGATAAGTTTATGGAGTACTTAAAGAACCGACGTGTTTCGAATGCACGAAATGTTTTCATTCATAACTTACTATTAGAGAAACAAATGTGAAATTTTTTTTTATCTGTACTGTTTTACGAATTTTCCGGTTCACTGAATTGGTATCATTAAAAAATAAATTTAATTTAATAAGGTATAAAAACCTTTTTTTCTTCACTTTAAATATTCCTCCCTGAAAACAAATTATATAATTATAATAAATTTTTTCTAATATTTTCCATTGTTTTATTGTTATCTTGAAAGGTAAAAGATAACAATAAAATAATGGATAAGATTAGAAAAAAGGACAAAATAGCTTAGTGAACTTTGTGCACTTGATTGCCAATTTAGAAAAAATATTCAATGATAAGTAAATAAAAAAATTAGATGTTTAAATGATGGAATCCATATTATACACTTAAATGATTGTATTTTGTTACTGCTATGAAATATTAAAAAAATTAGCTACAAATAATTTTTAGATATATTAATTCCGAAACAAGAAAATTTTAAATAATTATTGATTGTAGTGAAAAATAAATATATTTTTTTCTACTAGTAACTGTATAAAAATCAATAAATATTTTTAAAAGTGCAAATATTTAAATTATAAGATGTGCTTTTATTAAAAGTTACGGATATTTTTAGACTTTAAACTTAAAATTCATAATCGTATAAAATAAAAATGAATATAACGAATTATAATTTTTTTTTTTTTAAATGTCGTCTTTTTATTTTTATCAACCGTATTTAACAATTGACCTATTTTCTTTTTTTTTATTTCTGTAAATGAATATAATTCATATTTTTATATATTATATATTTTTAAACTTAATCATGTCATTAACCACTGATTTCTGAAACAAAATTGAAGATTGGTGTGTCGCTCTACGGTCATCTTGTGCACAAGAGGGCTAAACAGACCGGGACCTGGACAGTTTAAATTGGATTCCGAACCCCTGAAAACATCCATGGCAAGTTCCGGGACTCAAACCCGAAACCTGTGCTACCGACAAAATTGAAGCAGATACGGTATTTCACAAAATGTATCCCTAGACAGCATACTGCATCTGCCAAAACAGCTGTTTACTCACTGTGACTGTGGTCTACACACAATTGCTTTTAAAACTTTTTATAAATATATAAACACTACAATGATAAGTAAAAATATGATAAAAAAAATATAATTACATTGCAGTTAATAATACATTGATTTAATAAATCAATCTTCAGTTAGATTTCTATTTAGTAACCAAATGCAAATGTGTTGTTTCTTATCTAAGACCACTTGGTAGCACTACAAGCAACATCTAGACCAAGTCAGTCAAGAAACCATGTGATCTCATGGAAGGTTTGGTTTGTCGCTCTACCGTCATTTTTGTACATACGAGCAGGGCTAAACAGATCGGGACCTACAGTTTAAAGCGGATTCCGAACCACTCACAAACATCTATGCTACCTCCAAAATTCGAACCTGAAGCCTGTAATACCGAATGCCAGAGCGCTTGCCACCTGGCCAAAAATGCTAATTTTTTATTAAAATGATTTCTATTTTTTAATCGTATAATAATCCATGCTTAAAAATAATATTCAGGAAACAATTATAGCTACTTTATTGAGCATAGTTTTGAAATTGAACATGCGTTTGGTAATCCGATGAAATACGTAACGAGGAAAAAAAAATTTTTCAATGGCTTGGTAGCCAATAAAGTCGTCTCTTGTGTTGAAAAAGAAGCAGTTAGCAATGACTACTCAGATAATTTTCAAGGTTATATTTGGTATTTGCATTTCGTACTGGAAAAATAAATACAGAAGGAAACTCCAACAAAATAGTCTGATGGTTGATACGAGACCGTTGAAATTATTTCCAAGTGCAATTATCTCCCATTCTTGAAAACCAAGACCGTCGCTAACATTACTATCAAAGGAAACTATTATCAGTTTGTATGCTAGTTAGCGTGAGCTACCACTTTCACATCAGTGGATCTCTTGTTTCACTAATGCATGTCATCAACAGTTCATCGAACAAATGTCTACTGGAAGACATTGCCTTCTAGGAGAACTTTCATGAGTAGCCCACATTTGCGTGTCGTATCAGTAGTGCACTTGTTTTCTTGCATATCATGAGTGAGACATATCAATTAAATTATGTCGTAATTGGAAAAGGTATTTTTAATCGAAAAAATAATTAAAAAGATAAAAAGCTTTAAGTTTCGAGTTTCTATTCGACTGTTTACGAAGAAAGTTTTTTTTTTTTTTAAAAATGTACTCGTAAAAGAAACTTATGTATGCAACACGAAATTTTAAAAGGCTAAGATTTATTTTTTATCGTTGAAAATATTTCTCATATGCAGTAATCCGCGAATAAGATTAATACTCAGAATTCTTTAGTAAGACATTTTTACTATTTTAAACTGGTGAGGGGTAAATGTTCTAAGCATAACGTTTTATCCTGGTTTTTTTTTTTAATGAGTTTTATTTAATTTGAAAGTTAACAATGCTATAAAAAGCATACTATGAAATTATTTTAAAATATATTATAATGAAATATATTTTAATTGCAGCAAAAAAAAGAAAATTTGCGTCATCGGAGGTGGTTCTAGTGGCCTAACTGCCATCAAAGCTTGCAAGGAGGAAGATCTTGATGTAGTATGCTACGAAAAATACGATACTTTTGGTGGTCTCTGGAGATATCATTCAGATGATTTGGATGGAAGACCATCAGTCATGAAATCAACAGTTATAAATACTAGCAAAGAAATGAGCTCTTACAGCGACTTTCCACCACCTAAAGAGTTTTCTAATTTCATGCACAATACTTCCATGGTTGAATATTTTAAGATGTACGCTGAGAAATTTGATCTTTTGAAGCATATCGTCTACAAGCATGAAGTGAAGAAAGTTGAAAAATCTGACGATTATGAAACCACAGGACGATGGAAAATTACGATATTGGATCTCGATAAAAACATAGAATTCGATGATATATTTGATGGCGTTATGGTATGTGTTGGCCATCATATTTATCCATTGATTCCAAAATTTAGAGGATTAAATCAATTTGAAGGCAAGAAGGTACATACCCATTCTTTGAAAACAGCCGAAGGATTTGAGGATAAATCTGTATTAGTGATTGGAATAGGGAACTCGGCAGTAGATGCTGCAGTGGAAATAAGTAAAGTTTCCAAAAAAGGTCAGTTTGTTAGTTTTTAGCTTTTTAAGAATAAGCATTTTACTTGTTATTAATATCACTAAGTGTTACTAAAGTATTATAAAAATTTATTATCGCATTATTTTGCAATGCCATTAATTTCAAAGATGTAACACTTATAAAATTTATAATATTTAAAAACTTGGATCAATATGATGAACAGCACATTGAGTTAACAGATAGCGGGAGCTAGGTTAAAATTTGACAGACCCGAAAATTTGTACTTCTTCAGTTTGGTTTGGTTTTTGTCGTTCTACGGTCATCTTGTGCATACGAGGGCTAAACAGACCAAGACCTACAGTTTAAAGTGGATTTTGAACCACTGACAAACTTTCATGACACCGCCAGGATATGGCACTTCTTTAAGATGGACACAATAAATGTAGGTTAAAAGTTCCTCATTTGCTTTACAGAAAGAGTGGAATGAGCTAATCTTCCAAATATCTATCCTGGGTTGGCTAATTGGAAATTGCTGTGGTATAATGTAGGTATAGTGGGCCAGCATCCCGTAAATCTGTTATATATCTGTCTCACCAAAATGTAGTCATCAGGTTAAGTGTTTGAAAACACATTTTCAAAAATGGCAAAAATAACCTTCTCTACAAAGTCTGTTGTCCATATTCTATTTGTATTCATTTTAGTAGCCATTTTTTTTTAATGACTTCCTGGATAAATTTTATTAAATAATCTCTATTCGTTTCTACGTACATATTTATTTTTATACTGAAATTAGAAGATAAGATTATAAAAAATATTTTATTAAATCCTTTTCATTATGTTTATGACATTAAGGTAAATTTGATGATAATTGTTTTTATGAGAGATTGCAAAGATTAAGATTTTTTCAATGCCGATTGATATAATGCAAAACTTTGAATTATTCAAATAAGAGGATTGAGAATTATTTATTAAATGAAAAAAAGCTGATAAATTTGTTGTAATTAATAAAATTTATTAAAAATTTGCATCCAAATCCCTCGTTTTAATTCTATAAACCATTCCATCCTCAAAAATTGCAGAAATTACCTTCTCTACAAAGTCTGTTGTCCATATTCTATTTATATTCTTTTAGTAGGGGACTTTTTTTCATGAATTTAATTTCAATTAATTTTTAATTATTTTAATTATTTTTTGTTTTCAATACTGTAATTTTAAATAATGAAATGAATAAATTTAATTTTGAAGTATCATAATCCTTTTTCTTTACGTGATATTTTTATTTATTCTCAAAAAATTTCAAGTATTTATAAAAAGAAAAAAACAAAACAGAGGAAGTTTAAAAGGTTGAATCAGCAAGGAGATTAGAATTTAAATTTATACAACACGAAATATAATTTAAAAGTACTGTACAGGACAAATTTAAGGCTAACTATTATCACTGTTATTAACTCGATAAAAATGGGCAGTTATTCATCAAAGTAAATACTTTATTGTTATATATATTGATATATTTAGATCAGTCGATCGCAATCCGTCTCGTATATCCATTTTTTACTTAAATATAATTAGTGATGTCTACGAAAGATTACTTTAATGAAACATAGAATATAACATGGAATATATAATATAATTTTAAAACATGGAATATAAGCTAGCTTTACTATAAAAAAAAAGTAAACATTTAAATATTAGAAAAATATTTTCTATTGTATTGCAGACTAGATCAGATTTTTTAACACTAATGTCATTGTTTAAATACCGAAACGTCATAAACATAATTCTTTTTACGACACTTACTACCAGAAACATGTTCCCATAAACTACGCTAAGCAAAAGTAAAGTAAATATGGCTTTTGCTAAATAATACATTAAAAGTGCGCAAGCCTGGGAACAAATCTTTTAGACATGGTTTTAAAATAAATCTATGAATAAGAATCATTCAATAAATAATTTTGGATCCGATTTTTGAAGTAACCCAACACAAAAATACTAAAGACCTTATAAATTTATGCAATATCACACAATTTTTTTATTTTATTATAATAAATAATATATGATAATTAAAGAAATGAAATATCATCCGATCACTGATAGTGTTAAAAACTGGCAAGCGGCCAAGTCAAATTAAGTCTGTCAAGCCAAGTCCATCAAGCGGATTCAAAAATATCGGCGTCATAGGGATGAAAAGGTCATCTAGGATGAATTTAATTGCAATAAAAATAATTTTAATTTTTAATCATTAAAATTTTAAATGACACGATATTTAAAGAATAATTAGATGGAAAAAAATTCCACAACTTATAATAGTTAAGTTTTTCTTTCAAAGCGGCTTTGCGCAGTGTATATCTGACTAGCATTCCTCACAAGTAATCGATTTAGTCCGTTTCCGCAGTTAAATCGAATGTTTGCCATTCCACACTATTCGTGATCGGACTATATGCATTTGTTAAATAATTGTCAAGGCGTATTTTGTGTGCTATACGTGGCTAAAGTACAATGAGTACATGTAGCCTTCAAAAGTATCTGCTCCAATTTAGGTCAATAAGATTCAAGAAATTAAAGGAAGCTTGATTTAGGTATAACTTAAGTCAGTAGTTTGAATCTAAATCGGAGGTTTGGTTTTGTCGCTCTACGGTCATTTTGTGCACACTTTGGGCTAATTGGACCGAGCACCTACAGTTTAAAGTGGATTCCAAGCCACTAACAAACATCCATACCACTGTAAAGTCTACTCAAACATCAAAGGGTGGATGGCAGAATCTGAAGATGGCAGAATCTGAAGCTTTAGGAATCTATACGATTTTTTACCAAAATTACTCACTTTTTCTTTCTGAAAATAAAACAGATCTTTCATTGAATCTATTTAGTTATTTTACTATTATTTTATATTATTGTAGACTAGCCCATATTGTCAGCGTTTGAGAAAATAAAACTTTTAACTCTTAAATCAAAAGTTAATTTGAAATTATAACTTTTTTCAAAAAGATTATATATGCATGTATGTCAGTAAAAACATATTTTAGTGTGAATAATGAATCAACAGGTTGTTTACTTAATGTTGCATAAATATTAAGGGTTGCATTTATATAATTAGTTTCGAAACGTTTTTTATTTGATATTTTTCTTTAAGATGCATAAGAATAGCTTTTATTACAGGTTTTATTGTTTTTGAGCATGCGCGATAGGAAGAAAATAAAACGATTATTTCATATTCAAACTGTTTTTTAAGTCATTTTTTTTTATTTTATTTAATTTATCGAAATACTTTTGAAGTCATATTTATTTATCACTTAGAGCCTGATAGTATGTTTTCCCATCGTTTGCAATCCAGTATAATTTTTTTTCCATTCCGAATTCTAGACATTGCCATAGATAATTGACCATGGCTAAAGCAATCAGATCTCAAATCAATCACAGCAGTTTATGTGATTGTCGTTGAGATTTTTTATATAGACATAGCCAAAAAAAAAGTCGTATCGGAAATTGTCATCTTTTAAATTCGAATAGCACATTGAATGCTATCAAGGGGGTATCCTTGGAATGAAGACTTCTAGTTTAGCACATTGAAGTGAACTGCCGTAAATTAAGGAATCGACAATATACTTCGGGTAGCAACATTGGCTACTTCTTCGGGGATGCAAGAGTGAATGATTAAACTGGAGCATTTTTATGGTAAAATGGCAATGCAAATGTTTTCTTAGTTATGAAATAAAATTTTAGATGGTTACAATTCATCAATTAATGTTTTATTTATTTTATGTCTGCCTATCTATGAACAATACAACAGCTTAAAATAGAACGTCAACCATGAAAAATTCGCCAACCATAAAAAGTCACCAAATTGACGTAGATTGGTTTGGTTTGTCACTTTACTGTCATTTTGTGCCCACTTTGGGCTAATTATCTTGATGGAGGCTAATTTTGGGCTATGTAGCTTGATGGAGAACCTAATTGAATAGTTTCCTGACGAAATTTTCATCCAATTTCGAAATTTTCCAGTTGATTTAGGCTTAATTTTAGAATTATTGCTGCCAATTTTAATGAAATTTGGATGTAAATTGAGACCGTGCATAGGCGAACAAGCACAAACTTCGAGAAATATAAAGATTACAATAATATTAAGTAACAACATTTTGTTGTAGACGTAGTATAAATAGTTATTGCTGATTAATATCAGCTTGAAATATTTCGAATATGAATTAGTAAATTAATTTTAAAATTGTTTCTTCCAGCATAGAAACTAATTTCTTATCTCTTTCTTTATAGGTGTACTTGAGCACTCGCAAAGGAAGTTGGATATTTTCAAGATTAGGACCCAATGGAATTCCATATGACATATTCTTTCAAAAGAGATTTTTTAAAGTTTTAAGAGAGTACGACCCTTTACATTTAACAGATACGGCTCTAGAATTTTTATTGAATTTCAAATTCCATCATGCCAGATTTGGACTTAAACCAAAACACAGAGTCTTATCAGCGCATATTACAATCAACGATGCTTTACCCAATTGTATCTTGAGTGGACTAGTGACTTTAAAGCAAGATGTTCAAGAATTTACAAAGAATGGAGTCATATTTGAAGGCGAAGAAGATGTTGCTGAAATAGATGCGGTAGTTTTGGCAACTGGATATGAAATAAAGTTTCCATTTTTACCTGATGATATTCTGAAGATTAGCGAAAATGAATTGAATCTCTACAAATTAGTCTTTCCATCACAACTGGAGCATCCATCTTTAGCTTTCATTGGTCTAACTCAACCATTAGGAGCAATATTCCCAATATCAGAAGCCCAGAGTCGATGGTTTGCGCAATTGATGAAAGGGAATTCACAACTCCCACCTCAAAGCGAGATGGATCAAGAAATCCAAATGCGACTGAAACTGAAGAATGATCAGTTTGTACCATCTTTGAGACACATGGTTGAAGTCATGTATATACCCTACATGGATGAGATATACAGTGAAATTGGTGCAAAACCCAATTTTTGGAAAATGGCATTCACGGATCCGAAATTGTACTTCACTTGTATGTTTGGACCTTGTACTTCTTATCTGTATCGTCTCCAAGGACCTCATGCATGGGAAGGTGCTCGTGAGACTATTTTAACAGCTTCAGAAAGAATAGAAGAAGCTTTCAAAACTTACAAGAGAGATTGAAAATCCAAGTCATATTTTTAATAAAAAGCAATTTTAATACACAGATATTCAAATTTAATTTGGTAGCATTTGTTTTCTTTGTTGTTGGCTATAAAGTTTATATCAAGATACAAACTTTAAACACAGTAATTTTTTTTTTTTTTTTTTTTGACATATGAAGTGGACGCCGAAACTGAAGCGTGATAAATGAAATAGATGACTGAACAGATTTTACTAGAATTTTTTTTTATTCATAACTGCAAAAGTTACCGAAAGTTTTTAAGAGATAGTTTTTAAATTGTAATACGGCCTACAATAATGATTAAAAGATAGATAAAATAGTAAGCACCCATTTCGAAATGTGTTCTCACTCACAATTGCATAAGTTATAGCATATTCTGCTGAAGAATTCATTAAATTGAACAGGCTATGGCTTTTATTATTTTTGGGGCATAAGTCTAAACGATCATTATACGTATGTAGAATGCACTTGCACACTGTCATGCTTGCCTTTTATGCTACTTGCATGACTAGCAATATGCTATGGAGAAGGTCTAAAATTTTGTAAGCATGCACTGGTTTTTTATATATAAAAGCTGTCTCGATATAATCTTTATTTTCAATGGCAATGGTAAACAAGTACATTTATTGTATAAAATACATGTCAATGATCTAAGTATTTGTAAATTGATCCGTCGATTACGAAAATTGTATGTTTAATAAGAATCACCCCCCTTAATATATATTATTTCAAAACGGCATTTTCTACTAATTCATGTTTCAATTTCTATCATTAAAGATGAAAAAGTTTATTCTTTTGTTCTGTAGCAATTATTAAATTTTGTCCATATTGAGGAAAAAATTCAGACGAAACATGTTGATGCAATTTATTCTAATGGTAAATGTAAAAAAAAAAAACCAAAGAAAAAGTAAATTCACATATCATTACTCTCATTATTTAACTTCAAGTCATTTTATATATAAAGCAAGTCTTGATTAACAAATAGAATTATCACGATGTAATTAAAAGTAAAGTTGTGTTGGTTAAAACAAATAATATATCAGTCTAAGATGATTATCCAACGCATTTTTTATTTCTTACATTTGATGATAAATTTACTATATATATATATGCATGAAATGTATACGTGATTTATAAAATAAGTAACAAAAATATATTATAGTTAATGAAAAAAAAAAAAAAAAAAAGAAGTTTGCGATAGATCAAAATATTGTAATTTCTTTGAAAAAAAAATTTCTTGCCGCTTATATTGCAGAAATTTTCCATTATTAGGAATACAGTTTTAATTCAATTTTTCAATGTTAATAAATTTTTATCGACACTGTAATAAATACATTTATATTCTGCATCACGACTAATGAAAGAAAATATTGAAATGAAATCTTAGCCCGATTCGTATCCCATTTGTAAAGTTTAGATTTGACTTATCGCTCTACGGTCATTTTTTGCACACTTTAGGCTAATTACACCGGGACCTACAGTTTAACGAGGATTCCGTACCACTTAAACATTCATGCCACTACCAGGATTCGAACCTGAAGCCTGTGGTACCAAAGGTCGCAGGTAAAGTATAGGTTTGATTTGGTTTGTCGCTCTACGGTCATCTTGTGCACACAATGGCTAAACAGACCGGACCTACAGTTTAAAGTGGATTCCGAACCATTAACACACATCCATGCCATCGCCAGGTTTCGAACCTGAAGCCTGTGATACCAAAGGCCAGAGCGCTAGGCATTTGGTCACCAGGTCTCAGTGGGCCAAGGTAGGAATCCTCTGCCAGCATCCTTTGCAGTCCCTGCTTTCGGAAACTATGAGAACGGCGATTGTGGTAATGTGTGTAAGAGGTTTAGCATTGATAGACAAGTCAACATCCGTTTGCTACCTTGGTTTTCAGGGTTTTCTTCCCCTTCTAATGATACTCAAATGCGGTATTGTTGCCCTAAAAGTTCCCCTAGAAGTTAATATCCTTCCCTCATCACCCAACTGTAAGCTATTCATAGGATACATAAGTGGTACACAAAACTCCATGATTTAAAAATAAATATTTAAACCTAACGAATCTTTGTGTTTATGTCGCTGACCTGCAATATAATATTCGTAAAATTCCAGTACATTATATCAGTTCAGTGTTTATTACTCATTTTACAAATACAATAAAGCATTGTTTATGATAAAATTAATGTATCTATTGAAAATATAAATAATAAAAAAATACTTTAATATATTTTAATTTAATATAAAATTATTTAAATAATACTTTTAAATGTCTAATAAAATATTTAAATATCTAAATATACGGTAATTTGAAATTTTTAAGAAATATTCAATTTTTGGTTTAATAGTCTTTTATACGCTTGAAAATATTTTCACATATAGCTTAATATTTAAGTAGAATTTTAATGTTAGAGTTTTTCTACAAAAGTAAACATAACATCAGCTTGATAATCGAGTAAATTATCTATAATTTTAACAGTAAAATTATTTCTTAATTTGTATTCATTTTTAAAATGACATGTAGCATATTATTATAGAATCAAATACAGTATTAAAATTTATAAAAATACTTTATGATAAAAATTGGGGAAGAAAAATTTTTAGAAAAAACAAAAAAAAGAGTTTAGTTTACATGTCTTGGGCACATAAAAAGTACTTTGAATAACTACAGGCATAAACCCGTAGGCAAGTATAAGCATAAACCCGTAGGCAAGTATAAGCATAAACCCGTAGGCAAGTATAAGCATAAACACTTTGAAATTCTTATATATATATATATTTCAGATGTAACACCGACTTACTTTGGTCTTTGTTCTTTTTTACAACCGACCTCCTCTTCATGCTACCCGTGCTAGCCAGCAAATACAAAAATTCCTTCGTCACTTCTACATTTTCTTTTTCCTCTGAGAACATTTTAAAAAAAAAATTTCCTTCTTGCTTAAAATGATATTACATTTTTTATGAACATTTACTGCGTTTTAGACGATAAATTACTCTTTAAACAATGATTCTTAGATTATCGTTATGTCATACATTTAAATGTCTGAAATGATTTCGTTTTTCCATCATCTTTCAATAGCGGAATAAAAGTTTTGTGTCATGTACTCCTTTGAATTTAAATGAAAAGAAACGCATAATATTTATCTGTCATTGAGTTAAATGCAACTCGGAAAGTGAGATTTAAAAAGGTATCGGCGATCTGTCATGTAAATCTTAAACATAAAAGGAAAAAAAAAAAAAAAAAAATCTTTTTGAATTTATAATTCCCATTCAGATGAGTATTTTATTTCACAAGTAAACAAAATTAATGCAAGGCACATTTTAACAAAGAAGGAAACCAAAATTTCAATTACGTCTTATAAAAAATAATATTTTTAAAAATTAATATCTATTTCACATTCAAAGTCGGGAAACAAACACGCATGGTATCGGAATGCGAAATATTTTATAATCCACTATCTTTTGTACAGAATCTCAATTTCAATAACTATAACTATAACTATAATAACAATAACTATAATATCAATAATAACAATAACTATAATAACCATTGAAATAATAATAATAAAATAGGAAATAAAATAACTTTGAGTACAGCTAAATAATCTAAGTATTTAATTGTTTTCTAAGGCACATCACAGTTATTTGTCATCAAAAGTTGAAAATTGCCAATTAATTCTATATTTCAAATAATCTGAAATTATTTTCTTATATTAAGAAATGATAGAAATGAGTTACCTTTTTCTTGAACAAGCAATACATCATTCATAACCTGAGAAGGAACTTTTCAATTCGAAGAGGAAAAAATCCTATTTATGACATAATTTGACTTGACTAGGTGCTGTGAAATTTATGCTCGCTGATGCTGCTTTATCTCAATTTATCCCAATGCTATTAAAATACTACAGATAAAACAATTTGACAGAAGTGAAAATGAAACTTTTATAAAGGAACTACTCTAAAACTCGAAATTCCGGATTTCAGTGCCTAAGATCAATTACAAATTCAATTTTAAAAGAAAGAAATCGTTGCACATACTTTCCGGCAATCAAAAGAAAATAAACAAGATGGGTAAATATGAAAAAGAAAGAAATGGATGAAACAGCAGGTTAAATAGACCATAATATTTCAACAGTTGGACGGTGATTAGAAAATAATTAGTACTTGAAATAAAAGTGAATAAAAGTAATTGGGAATTAAACTGGAATGTCGAATGTTTAAGTTGTCTATAAGGTTTGCAAAAAAAAATAGTGAAGAGAAATGGGACGTTTCAACCTTGGGATTTGATTTCCAGAGCGAAGATAAATGGTTTGTTGCTCTACGGTTATTTTGTGCACACTTTAGGCTAATTATACCGTGGATTTACTGTTTAACGTGGATTCCGAACCACTAACAAACATCCATGTCCCCTCCAGAATTCGAATCTAAAGCCTGTGGTACCAATGTCCAGATCGCTAGCCAATTGGTCATCAGGCTGCTGGAATCTTGATTTGGTTTTGTTTGCCGCTCTACGATCATTTTGTGCACACTTTGGGCTAATTAGATTTTTTTTTTCGTACATCGAAGGTTTCGTATTTCACTAATGTATCTCATGAATAGCCCAACGACAGAATTGGCGAAATGCTTTCCTTGGGGTCTTTTTAGAATTTGCATGTTATATGGATCTGTTTGTTTGTCACTCTACGGTCATTTTTTTTTTGCACGCTTTGGACTAATTAGACCGGGACCTACAGTTTAATGGGGGTTCCGAAACACCAACAAACATTCATGCCATCGCCAGATTCGATCCTGAAGCCTGTGGTACCAACGGCAAGAGCGTTATCCAAATGGAGAGAGGAGAAGGGAATGAATTTTTATGTGATTATCGATTTATGTTTGAGAAAAAAGCGATTTGCTAGCATATGCTGCCTCAGAAAAGAAAAGTGACCCACTTCTTTTAGTTAAATGGGGATCGGTGACCACTTCGGAAGACCTGCTGCAAAACGTAAAGTAAGATGATCTAAAGTGTTTGGAAGTGGCTATGGCTGGATGAGATAAAGATAGCAGCTCTATATTCCAATAACTTCCGAATAGTGGATTTTGCTATTTGAATTAAATGCCAGAACCGACAACCCCAGGAATTAGCTAAAATCGACACCGTAGCCTACATTATAAAGACCTACTAATTCTAATTTGCTTCTTTAATCTATGTATCTGTCAACCTCTTTTTAGTTACATGACTAGAAATGGCAATGTATCTAATTTATTGAAACAGAAATGTTTTTTTTATCTTTTGTAGAAATTAAAGATAGTTTTTAATATTATATTCTTCGTTGACCTACATGTCAATCATCCATTTCAAACAGATAAGTATATGAATTTATTTCTTGTTTGAATAAGTATTTTATGAAATAATTCTTTTTAAATTTTATTTTTAAGCTTATATTAATGGATAAAATGTAAAAATAATCTCCTATTCTCAGGAAGAAATAACTACACTCAAACTTTTGTTGGGCATAATGTATTCTTTTCTTTTTCTTATTTTTTATTCATATTATGTTTTTGTTGGACGATTTTTTTTTCATAAGCCATAAAACAATTCGCGCAAATACATGCTTGAGTGTATGTTAGTTCGAGTATTCGAGCTTCGAGTGTTTGTTAGTGCGAGTTTAGTGTATGTTAGTTCGAGTATTCGAGCGAATGCTAGTATGTTAAGCACAAATACATGCTTGAGTGTATGTTAGTTCGAGCTTCGAGTGTATAGTTAGTTCGAGCTTCGAGTGTATGTTGTTAGTATTCGAGCTTCGAGTGTATGTTAGTTAGTATTCGAGCTTCGAGTGTATGTTGTTAGTTCGAGCTTCGAGTGTATGAGTTGTATTCGAGCTTCGAGTGTATGTTAGTTAGTATTCGAGCTTCGAGTGTATAGTTAGTATTCGAGCTTCGAGTGTATGTTAGTTCGAGTATTCGAGAGTGTATGTTAGTTCGAGTATTCGAGTGTATGTTAGTTCGAGTATTCGAGCTTCGAGTGTATGTTAGTTCGAGTATTCGAGCTTCGAGAGTGTATGTTAATGTTATGCACAAATACATGCTTGAGTGTATGTTAATGTTATGCAAAATACATGCTTGAGTGTATGTTAATGTTATGCACAAATACATGCTTGAGTGTATGTTAGTTCGAGCTTCGAGTGTATGTTAGTTAAATGTTAGTGAATGTTATGCACAAATACATGCTTGAGTGTATAATTAGTATGTTATGCACAAATACATGCTTGAGTTTTCTGCCAGTCTCTTTTAGAGACTGGCAATAATCCAAATTTATATAGTAATCCGGCAATCCAAACTCAGTCGAATGCTTTCTGAATGTCAAGAAATACTCCACCCTGAAATATTTACTTTGAAAACCTTCAGTAATTGATGTGTGGTAAAAAGGGTTTTTTTGAAGCCAAATTGTTCAGATTTAAAACATTATTTTCAGTAACGAAAGTATTGAGATTTTTAAAAATGATTTCTTCAGCAATCTTATGCATTAGAATGTAATGGAACATTTGACACAAATAAAAAATGGATTAAAAAAGGACGTGAAAAAAAACATTTAAAAACAAACCATTTTAATTAGAATAGAATTTTTCCTCGTTTTCTAATGTTTATGAATTATTTATTGATGAAAAAATTAAAGAAAAAAAAAAATATAATTAATTCGAAATTTGAATCTTAAAGGGGAATAAGAACACGTTCAGAACTATGACATTATTTCCTTTTGAGATTTTTTTCCAGATGGTTTTGAAACTCAATAGGTCTTCTTTGTCGAACATCGGTGGGACCTCATGTACCACTTATGTATCACACGAAATGCCTATCAATGGATGATGAGGGCATGACAGCACATCAGAAGGTAATAGAACATTTGACACAAAAAAATTGATTAAAAAGAACACTATTAAAAACCTCTAAAAATTAACCATTTTAATTTGAATAGAAATTTTATAACCAATATTTACGAATTATTTATTGAAGAAAAAAATAAAAGAATTAAAAATATATTGAATTCGAATTCTGAATCATAAAGATGAATAAGAACGTGTTAAGAGCTGTTATATCATTTCCCATTTGAAATTTTTTGCAGCCGATATTGAAATAAATAGGTTTTCTTCTTGTTGAACATCGGTGGACCTCATGTGACGTTTATGTATCTCACGAACAGTCCACCGACGAGTGAAGAGGGGATGACAGTACATTAGTATGTAATAGAACATTTGACACATACACAAAAAATAGATTAAAGAAGAAGACAATAAATAAAAACCTTAATAACTAACCATTTTCATTTAAATTGAATTTTAAAAACAATGCATTAGCCATTTAAAACAATGCATGTGCCTTCCGGGAGCACTTTTAGGAGTAATTGTCTCGCATTTATCTGTCGTATAGAAGAAAACCCTGGAAACATCCACCAAGCAGCCTAAATATCGATGCCAACAGTGTTTTATACATACTGTCACAATCGTCCTCGAGTCTCCTCTTTTTGAAAGCGGTGACTACAACAAAGCCTCCAGTGGATTCGAACCACTGTCCTCTTGCAGACTGCGTGTGTCCACGAGTCGGACGTACTAAATAGTTGAAAGCGCATTTTAACAATTAGGGATAAAAGATTTATATTTAGTTAAAAAAATATAAATATATATATTTTTTTTTTTTTTTAGCTAAAGAAAAATAATAAACTCAGAGAAAAATTAATATATGAAGCTTCTTGCGTTTAAGGAAACGCAAACAAACACACAAATATGTAATTTTATATATGGAGAGAGTTTACGCATTTATGAAGGATCTTGTATGAAGAGGAACATACATTAGACAACTCCTAGCTAAATCTTTTAATATATTATAATGCATCAATAATTCAAATTTCGATCAGTTTCTTATCTGTGAAAAATATACTTCCTCGAAGTTTCGTTGTAGAAGCTGTATTCTCTTTATCACTTTGATTGGATTAATAAGATTCATATTTTTAAATTCATTATTTTTCAATTAAATTAACCAAATTAGCACTAGCAAAATTATAACTAGATAAAATTAACACTAGCAAAAATTATAACTAGATAAAATTAACACTAGCAAAATTAAGTCTTATTATATGGCAGAAATTTTCAACGATAGAAAATATTATTTTGCCAAAGAAAACTATTTAAAAATGTATTAAACTTAAAATTACGTATAAGTTTTGTAATTATACATCTTAAAAAAATAATAAATAGTATTACAAATAATGCAATGAAGCATATATTCACAGTAATGAAATTATTAGTCTGAAATAATTTATTCGAATCTCTCAATAATATTCATATAATAATATGCCTCCCAATATATATAATAATAATGTCTCCCAATAATATGTTAAAAATTATAATACCTGGCTAATAGCCAAGTGGACCCTGATAGCCGAGTGTCTAGCTCTCTGGCACTCCGTCCCACAAGTTTCGGAGTCCATTTTAAAAGTAGGTCCCTGTCTAATATGTTCGGCGTAGGGTTCGTAGGGTTCAGACGTAGGGTTTCCCGTGAAAAGAAAAACATCTCATGTTTCGGAATCTGCCAATAGACAGACGGCCTTGACCCACCATTGGGCTGTTACTCCATTGAAGAATAGCCAAGAAGTAACATGCGTAGTCAATATGCAAGAAGTTACCGGTTCGAATCCATTGGTGGCGTCCGTTGCAATCACCGATTTAGAATCAAAAACGCTCGATATCGACTTAAACAGCATATATATAAAATTTTCTTTCGATAATTAGGTTTCATGGTGAAAAGTTTTGGGCGTTTTACTTTACGAGACAGTTAAGCCTAAAAGTCCTTCCTTCATCACCCATCTGAGTACTGTTTGTGGTATACTTAAATGAGATGTGATATCTATTGACTACAGCAAATATATATTGAGTGGCAAAGAGCTAAATGAAGGGAATTATTATATGTATAACAGTGTTTAATTATATGGACATTCAAAATAAATTATAATAAACATTAAAAATTTAATAATATTAATTAAAACTAATTATTGTATTTAATGTTAATATTAATTAACAAAATTAATTCACGCTGTTAATTAATAACATTAAGTATTGTTATTTAATGTTAATGTTATTAACATTAAATATTAATTAACATTTAATTAAACATTTTTCCATAACTGGTACATCTTTCATACAGTAAATATATACGCATGTGTGCTATTAATAAAATGTTACTTCTAACAGTGTTCTACCATTTTAGAGAAAGTATATATTTCATACTACAAGCATATGCTAACTTAACATATTGAAGACGGTATACATTGAAAAGTATATAGCCTGAATTCCAGCACACTTTTTTTTGTAAATATTTAAGTAAAAATTTTTGCCTTACAATATAGCAAAATATGCATGGAAAGGCTACTATTTTGAAAAAAAAAAATTAAAAAATCTTTTTTGCCTTAAAATATAGCAAAATATGTATGAAGACGCTACTATTTTGAAAAATATTTAAAAAAATCTTTTTGCCTTACAATATAGCAAAATATGCAAGAAGAGGCTACTACACTCATGTCCATAAATTAAGTATAATGAAGTTCAGGCAAAGAAAGAGACAGAAGCAAAATAAATTTGACTTATTTGTAAAGTCTATTTATTAAACAAAAGGTAAAGAGCAAAAAGATGCTGTATGTTTGACATAATTAATAAAAATTGCGATTTTTACTCCCTGGAGCAAATTTCAAAAAGAACCTATTTACAAAAACAGTACAGCATGGTTAGTATGATGTTTAATACGGAGTATGTCTCCCGGACGATGCAATACATTCCTTACAACGCCTAGGCATGCTGAGTATCAAATTATAAATCTGATCTTGGGGAATATTACACCACTCATCAAGCAATGCCCTCCGAAGTTCCGGTTGACAGGTGGGAGGGGGTTGACAGGCTTCGTCGGCCAAGCATATCCCCCACATGCTCTATTGATTCAAGTCCGGTGAGTATGCTGGCCAATCCATACGGGTGATATCCTCCAATTGCAGGCATTCGTCTACAATGTTTGCACGGTGAGGACGGGCGTTGTCATCCATAAACAGAAATTCAGCACCCATGGCGCCCCGAAACTTACATGTTGTTCTAGAATGACATCCCGATAGATGTGGCCTGTCATCGTTACACTCTGAACATGCAGGTCAGTTCTGGAACCAAGAATAATTCCTCCCCAAACGAGCCATCCTGCACCACCGTAACGGTGTCGTTCAATGGTGTTCTCTTGGTAGTAACGGGTACCTTTTCCATATGAAAGTCCGGCTAGAATCAGACTGCAAACTAAACCTGGACTCGTCGGAAAACATCACACAAGACCACTGTTGCGGTGTCCACAATGCATGCTCTTTACTCCAGGTTAATCGCAGGCGACAGTGAGTTGCGGTAAGTGGAACACATCTGACAGGCCTACGAGCATATAGATCAATGTGCCCTAAGCGTCTGTACACGGTCTGCCTTGAAATTGTCGTACCGGTAGCTGAAGAGAGCTGACGAACAGGTCTGACGCTGTGCTCCGTCTGTTTCTTTTGGCAGTAACTGCTAAATACCGGTCCTCATTCGGCGTTGTAACTCGGGGGCGACCTGTGCTGTAACATCTACTCACATTACCATCATCTTGGAATCGTTGCCAAAACCTGGAGATGACACTCTGGGCGATTCCAAGTTCCTCGGATATTTCCAGCTGGGTTCGTCCACATTCCAGTCGTCCGATAATTCTACCACGTAAAAAATCATCCAAATGCTTCCTTTGTGCCATAACTATGCGGTTATTGCACTGAAAGGCTTTTAAAGCGCTTGTGAACAATTTTACTTCTTTGCCACCATTCCTTATATACCCCTCTTTTTACACTCTCGTCATTGTGACGTACTATCTGCGCCATCTGGTGGTTTCCTGTAATTTGCATATTCTTCTTCAAGATGTGTGTGATAATTCTACAGGTGAAATTTTTATTTTAGAGTTCAATTTCTGTGTGATTCTGAATTATCCTTAATTTATGGACATAAGTGTATTTTGAAAAAATATTAAAATTTTTTTGCCTTACAATCTAGCAAAATATGCAAGAAGAGGCTACTATTTTGAAAAAATGCTGTTTACAAAATGTGGTAAATATATTCCGTTATGGTTGACATCTCTGCAAATGACATGAATGTCATTCATCCGTTTCCAGCAGTTAAAAACTACAAGACTGTAATTCCCGTCTCCGGTCATCAAGTCATTAAAATCTAATAAAAATAACTATTGCATTTCACAAAAACAAACCTATATTCACTCGACAAGAGCTGCGAATATGTAAATTATTGTATTTTTAGTGTTTTGAACTAGTTCTAGGTGTAAATAATGATCCTTTCGTAAACTGATTGGAATGCCTTGGCTAATATTTAATTTTATGAAAACAACGTACAGTTTGCAAACATTACTTTCTTTCATGTAAATATTCCTTTCGGTAAGTTACAAATAAACGAATTTTTAATTTGCATAAAAACTTCTAAGATAAGAATTGCTTACTTTTTTTTTACATTACATTATTTTTTGCATTACTTTTTTTTTACATAATTATATATTTTTGAATTTTAGTGCTTAGATATTTTAGAAGATATATTAAACTCTTATGTTAGATTCAAAAATTATATGTGATACAATAAATTTACCACTGATCATACTTCTTACTCCTTCGGTGTTTGTGACCTGATGGTCAAGTGGCCGACTTTGGTACCATCAACTTCAGGTTCGAGTCCTGGCGGCGCCATGGATGTGTGTGAATGGTTCGGAAACCACGTTAAACTGTAGGTCCCGGTCTAATTAGCCTAAACTGTGCACAAAATGACCTTCGAGCGACAAACCAAAACCAAATCAATTTTAATTTGTATCATAACTATAACCACAAAGCAACTTATAACTATATTGTACTTCCTATAGCCAAGATTCTCTTTTATAATTTGAAACATGGTTGTAATAAAAATTATAAATAACAAAAAATATTAAGACAACGGAAAAAAATGATGAGATTATTATCATTATTAACTATATAACTATTATCAATAGATATATAGTTAATAATATCACTAATTATAGAAATAATAATAGTTAATGCTTACATGTGTTGTATACTCTTCCAACTTATTATTAACATTATTCATTTTGAAGTATTCAATATTTAAATGTGCCTTCTGAAAACTAACTGTTAAGAATGATTTTTCTTGCTTCAAATAAAAATCAACTCCAACAAAACGATCTCACAAAATCAAATCACGATCTCGCTACACAAAATGATCTCAACTTACATTATAAAAATACAGCTAAATTACTAGTTCTAGCACTAATGACAGTAATTTAGATTAAGTAATTCTATAAATTGAAAAACTTCATTTCCTTTAAACTAAGAGTATTCAACAGGAAAAAAATATGTTCAAAAGCCACTTAATTTTAAAAAAAAAAAAGCTTTTTTTGGATAACTAACTAGTTTTTTCATTTTATACAAATTATTTAATTGTAACTAAAAATTTTATTCTCTAAAAATTTTGATGGATATTTTGTTTCCATTTGTGTAGTTTTGTATCCCACTTGGTAGACAACAACATCTAGTCCAAGTCCAAGAACCCATGTCGTCTCATGGAAGGATGAACAGCTTCTGTTGTGATGGAGCACCCGAAGGTAGAAGTCTGACTTGACGCACCATGACTTTTTATGGAGTAGCGTTGTCAGCCCTACGCTCTACAGTCATATTAGACCTGGACCTATGGCTTAAAGTGAATTCCGAACTAATACAAGCATCCATGGCACCGCCGGAACTCGAACCCGAAACCTGTGGCACCCTCAGCCATCAGGCCCGTTTCCATTTGTTTATTTGTAAACGAGAGGAATTTTTAGTTGTATAGAGCTTTTGGTTTGTCACTCTACGGTCGTTTTTTGCACCAGACCGGCACCTACAGTTTGACGTGGATTCCGAACCACAAACAAACATCCATGCCACCGCTAAGATTCGATAATGAAGCCTGTGGTACCATAGGCTACAACGTCAGCCAATTGACCATCAGGCCGCTTTAGTTGTGAAGATTATAACAAGAAGAAAAAAAAGGGTTAATAGTATTCCAAAAACATTTCAGAATCCTTCTATGGTTTCTAATATCCGATGTGGTTGTTCTAATGCAGCTAGCAATACAGAGGCAGTAAATCTTTATGCTATAAGCAAGGTCTGCACCGCTGTTACTCATTTAGCACTACCCAGGGGGCACTTCTAACTTGAAGATATGCTACGGACGCGAGTAAACTACTCCTGCAACGCTCTACGGTTATATTATATCGGGATCTTGAGTTTAAAGTGTATTCCAAACCACTAAAAGCATCCATGGCCCCGCCGGGATTCGAACCCAAAACCTGTGGTACAGAGCGCCTGAGTCCTAGCCACTCGACCATCAGGCCCGTGTTTTACGATGTAGATAATAAAATTTTTCAATTCATAAAACTGCCATTGTGATTAATCAACTGAAAATATTTCAGCTAATACAACAATATGCGAACTAATAAGGTTTAGGAATGTTACTTTCATTACCTAATTTTGCTGATGGATTAATTGTTCACCGAAAATTGCGTTAACAAAAAAATCTAGAAAAAAATTCATTTATTAGATTATTTCGATTGATTTTTATGTGTTTCACATCAAAAATTAGAGTGTCAATGTACCATTTTGGAACTCTTACGTTGCCTTATTAATCCCAAAACTGAATAATGCAATAATGATCTGATTTTACGCTTGCATGGCTACAAACGCTTTCGCTTTTACCGTAATTGCACAATTGAATAAATTGTAATATATGTAGGACAAACTACTTTCACGGTGTTGAATGTAAGTCTATTATTAGGAAAGCTCTCCAAGAACCACATTGCGTTGGAGTAGTCGATGAAAATTGTGGTTAGAGCCTGCATTTTTTATTTTTATTATTTTTTTTTCTTGTTATTTTTTTTATCTTGTTTATGCAATATGAGGAAAAAGTCTCGGTTGTACGTCACGCATCGACGAGAAAACGTGTTCCAGTTTCTTTTTCCAAAATCACTTTCATTGTCAAAGAGGTTTATGTTCATTGGTGATAGTGGCACGTGACTAAAAATACCCACTGATGTAAAAAGAGTTGAGCTAAAATGCTAATCACTTTAAACGAGGCATAAAAGTTTATGGAAACTTAGCTGGAAGTTAGTTATTTGATTAGTGGCGGAACTCATCATCTGACCGACTCAAAGGTAAGAATTAAAACATTACAATTTGTAAAGAGTTAATATTTTTTTGCTTTTAACACTATATGCACAGCATCAATGATAATATTGTTAAAAAATTGCAAGGAAATCAATTTAATGTTACCTTACATTAAAAAAAAAAATTTGTTTTAAAATTAATTTGAATTATACAATAATTGAATAAATTTTTTTTAAAGAAGGAGAATTAATAATTTTTTTTTAAGAGAATTTATTCATTCTTTAAATTTATTCTTTTCTTCCTTATAATTCATTCATTTATTCATTCTTTAAATTTATTCGTTTTCCCCTTATAATTCATTCTTTATTTTCTAAATTCATTCTTAAAATTCGTTCTTTAAAAATTCATTTTACATGTTTTAAGTATTTATTTAAAAAAATAAATACTTAATACATGTAAATAGTTTTATAAATATAAATGCCTTCTTCGAAGTAGAATTGTGATATTTTAATAAATTTAATATTATATTTAACAATTTTTTTTCCCTCTAAAGTGTGTATACATACATTTTGCACATATTTTCTTATTTCTGTAAAAGTCACTTGTATTTTTATTTATTCTTAAATTACTTATTAAGAAAATTTTTGTAAAATGTAAGCCTTATAAGATGTTTTCTAACTATTAATTTAATTAAAAGACCTTCATAAAGAATTCTCCTGACAGACAGAAATTAAGAATTGAATATTATAATTTGCAAAGCGTTAATATTTTTGTTTTTATCACGACATGCATCATAAATGATAATATTCTTAAAAAGTAATTTATGCATTTTGCAAGGAAATCATTTAATGTGGCCTTACATTTAAAAAAAAATTCTTTTAATTAAATTAAATTAATTTGAAATATGCAATGATTAAATGAGTTCCTTTAAATAATTTAATTCCTTTAATTTTTTCCTTTTAACAATTTCCTAAATTATTCCTTTTCTGTTATATTAATTTTAAAAAAAAAAGAAACATTGAGTTCTCAAAAAATATGTACCTATACATAAGGAAAAAAATTGCATAAACATTTAATATATGTAAATACCTTCATAAATATTAATGCTTTTTTCGAAGTAGAATTACGATATTTTAATAAATTTAATATTATATTTATACAATCTTTTCTAGAGTGTAGAAGTGTAGAATTTAAGTCTGATAAGATGTTTATTTAACAATTAATTTAATTAAAAATCTTGATAAAGAATTCTTTTGAACAACTGAAAGGTAAGAATTAAACATTATAATTTGCAAAGCGTTGATATTTTTTATTTCATCATGACATAAATGATGATATTGTTAAAAGTAATTAATGCATTCTTCAAAGAAATAAATTTAATGTGGATTTACATTAAAAAAATTGGTTTAAATTACATTAAATTAATTTGAAATATGCAATGATTAAATAAATTTCTTTAAACAATGGTTATATTCATTCTTTCTTTAAAAAAGAACCAAATATTAAGTCTTCAAATAAAAATATATCTGTACTTAAGAAAAAAAATTGTATAAATGTTTAATATATGTAAATACTTTTATAAATATTAATGATTTTTTCAAAGTAAAATTGTTACTAAAAAGGTATAATTAAAGGTTAAATAAAATAAAAATAAAGGTTAGTTCAATATATTATATAAACTAAACCTAATATATTTTTTTAGAAATTTCATATCTGTTTGATATAGCGTCAAATGTGATTCAGTTTCCTAAAATATTTGCTTTAAAGAATAATTTAACAATAATTTATCGTAAAATAGAATTATTTTATCCATTGTGGAGTTTGTTTTTAAAATAAGCAAAAATAAACTTTCTAAAAGTTTATTTGATAAAAAGGAATTTTTCAACGATATAATTCATAAGCTTTAAAGCTAATAATAATTATTTTAAATTAATTATTTAAATTTACTATTTAAAAACATACATACATGAAAAGGTAGCTTTTATAGTTATAAATGCAATAAAATAGTTATGACACTATTTGTAAACGAAAAGCGAAGGATAATTAATTGTTTTACTTGTAAATTAATGAAAAATTTACAAGCTATTGCTAAAAATATATCTAAATATTGTTAAGATATTGATCTAAAAATATCGCAATTTGAAGAGGTTTTTTTTATTTACTTTAATTACATATATTAGGGCATTTTTTCTAAGAACCTTCGTAATATTTTAACTATACTTTCGGTTCTTAAGATAATCCTTAATATTGTTTTTAAGTTCATAGACATCCACTTTCTTTCTAAAGTTTTTAATGCAATAATGATAAATACCTGGTCAAGTACATAGATTTCAAAACAATAGATTGCTTAAAATAGGTTTCTTCAACGTTCTTGATAATAAACTTGTAAACTTATAATAGTTTATTTTGCATCAGTTACTTATTTATGTACTTACGCCACGTGCCATGGAAAAGATCTCACTATTGTTATTTGTTAAAAGTAGTTGACTTAAAACTTTTTTTCCTCTTTCACTTAAATATTAGCATTTAGTAATTTGTTTTTGAATATTCTTTGAAGGACTTTGCTTTTGAAGAGCGCTTTTATTTGTAATCAGCATTCTACTCATATCTAAAATGCTACGAAAGATTTTCCCTAATTTAAGTAGGAAGTTGTTCCATATGAAATAACTTTGGACTACACAATCTTTAAAAAGTCACGCACAAATTGTTTGAACGCATTTAATCAAAATATGCTCCATCTACATTAAAACATCTCTGCCATGGATTGCAAAACATTTTTATGCCAGTTTTAAAGAACACCTTGGATTTATAGTCAATAAATTCAGTAAAGACTGGTTTGACAGCTTCATGATTGAAAAAGTTTTATTCTTTTAAAATATTTACAAATGCTTAAGGAGTTGGTAGTCAAAGAGATAAGCCTGATCAATAATGGTGGATGAGGAAGAACCTCAAATTTCAACTCGTTCAGTTTTAGAGTGGGATTTGTCAAACATGAGGTCATACGTAATCATGAAGAAGAATAACGCTTTTTCGATTCACCAACGCTGGTTCTGATGACAACAACTTCTGGCGCACAATATCACTTGTTAACAATAATGTTGAACATGAATTGTTTTACCTATTCCTAGGACATTGTAATGGGTATCTCCCCTTTGATTTCACCAAACCTGTCACCTTTGATGTAAGCTTGCAATGAGTGCATATTTAAGCTGCTCATCTGAAACTAGACACTGAGCAGAGTGTTTACGATTATCATGCAGTATCCACTTTTCATGAGAAATAATGGTACTGTACAAAAAGAAACAATTTCTTTGCTGCGTACTGAATGATGTACAAATCTACGAGCGTTGTAATTTTGGCCTATCTGTCTATTCGTGTGGAACCCATTTGTCACCTTTTCAAGATGTCTTGAAACTGTTGCTATGTTTACTCCAAGATAAGTAGCATTTTCTCTAACAGTTACTGTAGGGTTAGTTTTAACTTTTGCTTTCAAAACATCATTGCAAACTACGCTTTCATGTCTTCTATGGGATTTATTTTCTAAGCTCATATCTCCTGATTTAAACTTTTCAAGCCATTGACCGAGGCCATAAAAATAGCCCTTCTAAAACTTTTAAATTTGTCTACAGCACTTAAGAAAGCTGTTTTTTTCATAGATTCTCAGTCTGCTATTTTGGCTGTTACTTCACATACAATAAGTGATTCCTAAAGTGGAGGAAGTTAAGATGCTTTTTATTCAAGCAATTTTTACTGACTGGAAAATTATTCTTCAGTGGATTATTAGTCACTGAAACATTCAAGGAAATGAAAAAGCTGACATCCTTGCGAAAATGCATGCAATTTTGCAACAGCCACATTTTACTATGTCCTACCAAAAATCTGTGGTGTACTAAAAATAGATTGCAAATGTTCTTCCGGAATGACAGTGCTGAAGTTGTGACGGGTAAGGTCTGGAGTGCATTATTGCATTCACCCCTTGCCATGAACCTTCATCTCTCAGTTTTTACTGTAAATTTTAGATTTTTGACTGGCCATGGCTTTTTACAAGGACACCATTGCGTATTTTAGTGGCCAACATTCCTGACTGTGCCATGTGTTCTTCAGGCACGTTTATGGATTTTATACATTTGGCAAGCTGCCCCTTCGCTCTCTTTTTATGAACTTTTCTCCAGATAATTATATCCTTTATAATAAGGCTGGTTTTTATTGGGCTGCTAGAAGGCTCATAGGCGATATAACCTCCGCCCCGCTGTAGGAAAAAAAAAACTTTTAAACCCTCGTCTCCCTGTGGATACATTAGCTGTATCATTTTCAAATGTAGCATTGTTTCATGCTGCCTGGTAGCAGAATGTCCAAGTTTATATTCATACATAAAAAGACTGGTGAATATATCTTTTATAGAACGCCAACAAGTACTAAAAAGTTTATTTCATGTGGAACAACCCAATAAAATCAGTTATCAAAGCAATAATATATACTTATTGTTTTAAAACATCACATTAATAGATTAGACATGAATAGATTATATTTTAAATTTTTTCAGAATATTGTTTCCATTACTTTATTATTTAAATAAAAAAATAGTGAAATAAAATTTCGGAAACATTCAGGTTTCATATTTAAATAATATATCTTTACAAAATTACAAATTTTAATTTTCAAAAGCAGAAAGCAACTTGAAATATTATTTATTTTTTCCGACAGAGATAATGATATTTTTTCTTTAAAAATAATATGATTAAAGTTTTACAGTTACGTAAAACTCGCAGTTAAAAATAATTCTAGTCTAGTAAAATTCGTCGTTAAAAATGCTTTACAGGTATGTATTCAATATAAAAACCTTTCGTAATATCCATAATTAAAAAGCAATTCTGAATTATTAGCAACTTAAACATGTTGTTAATATAAGTTACTAGAAAGTATTTTTTATGCATGACGATTTCAAACTGGGAATTCCCCACCACATTCAACTTTTGAACTTTGAAACTTGAACGACGGGTTTTTGTTCCATCCATTGGTAGAAGTCACATTAACAGCTCGTAAAATTAGGGGTTATTTAAGCAGTAATTTATAGATTCCGGGTTCGTTTTTTTACAATATTGAACTATTTTTTAAATGATTTTTTGACAAAAAAATGCATATCAAAAGAAATAATAATTAGCTTTGCACTTTCTAATGTTATCTCAAGATAACAACAAGAGTTACTTACAATTTCTAAATTTATAATAGACAAAATCAGATATTTCCATCTTTTTTAAAATAGAGATCAGACATTCCATTATTTTTAAATAAAGATCAGGCATTTAATATACAATTTATATAAAAATAAACATTCGATAAATTTGGTTCCGTATAAATAAACAATCAAATATTTTGTTCCATATAAATAAACATTCGAAAATTTGATTCCATATAAATAAACATTCGAAAATTTGATTCCATATAAATAAACATTCGAAAATTTGATTCCATATAAATAAACATTCGACAATTTGGTTCTGTATAAATAAACATTCGACAATTTATGTATAAATAAACATTCGACAATTTATGTATAAATAAACATTCGACAATTTGGTTATGTATAAATAATTCGACAATTTGGTTATGCATAAATAATTTGACAATTTGGTTATGCATAAATAATTCGACAATTTGGTTCCGTAGAAATAAACATTCGACAATTTGGTTATGTATAAATAATTCGACAATTTGGTTCCGTAGAAATAAACATTCGACAATTTGGTTATGTATAAATAATTCGACAATTTGGTTCCGTAGAAATAAACATTCGACAATTTGGTTCCGTAGAAATAAACATTCGACAATTTGGTACTGTATAAATAAACATCCGACAATTTGGTTCTGTATAAATAAACATTCGACAATTTGGTACTGTATAAATAAACATCCGACAATTTGGTTCTGTATAAATAAACAGTCGACAATTTAGATTCATATAAATAAACATTTGACAATTTGGATCCATATAAATAAACATTCGACAATTTAGTTCAAATGCGACAGAAGTTCTTACGAGTTTAATATTCGGGAAGAATTCGTTGGTAGGTTGGTTCATTAGTTTCCTTGTAAAACATTCACAGCTTTTGTATAAAAATATTTTGAAAGTGTTTATTGTCTGATTTTACAATATTTCATTAGTTTTCTTTTTAAAATAATTTGATTCAATGCATTTTTATTATTTAAAAGCTCTAATTCTAAAAAGAAAATTGGTTTTAGTTTTCCTCTGTTTCTTTTACTTCTGACTATACTTGGCGATTTTTAATCTCATAGCTCTTTACTAAAATTTCATACGAGAATTTTGGAAGGAGCTAGTTATTAATTATGTAATTATCCAAAAGTTAATCGAAGGAAAATTGTTTAAATATTCAAAATATTCAAATTAGGAATATTAAAATTATTAAATTAAATTATTTAAATATACAATTATTAAATATTAAAAATAAAATTAAATATTAAAATTAAATAAATTTAAATATTAAAATTATTGAATTAAATAATGAATATTATAGTTATAAATTATGAATATTAAATATACGTATTCAAATATTCTAAGGATTCAAAAGATATAATAAGAAACAATAAAAATATGTTATAAACAGCAAGGTTTTTATTCATATTACTGTAAATTACACTAATGATTCGTTATAAATTTTTCATTTCCGTTTAGATGATAAGATTTTTCATAATAATTACATCATTTAATGTAAATAATATGTATTGTTTGATGCGATTTTACATTTCTATAGCGAAATAACATATAATTTATTTCGAATAATGAAGTATGAAAAAAAAACTTAAGTGCTGAAATTATTTTTTATAAACTCTATCATGCATACAAAATAAATTAATGTATTTTTATATGGAAAGAATTCAAAAACAAAGAAAAATCAAGTTAATTAATTTCTCTAAAAACAATGATAAATAGAAAAAAAACTTTGAGAAAAAGAAAATCAGTATTTTATGCATATATATATCAAAAAAAAAAAATTAAAGAGTTTTAATAAGAGCTGACGAGATATTGTTTCTTGAAATTCAGGTTAAATTTTTTTGACAAGAACTGAAAACAAAACAATAAAAAGTTGAGAGACAGAAATTCACATTTTAATTAATTAAATGTCTCCTATTTCATTAATAAATTTTATTTTTGCTTGAGGGGGTTTTAAATTAATTAATTTTACGTTTTTTTTTTTATAATAGTTTAAATTATTTTATATAAATTAAAATTTTAATAACTGTTTTTTGCTACGAGTAACATTTTCGAAGAAAAATGATTTATATATTCAGTTGAACAAAAATTTAATTAATATTATTTTTGAAATGAAATTTTTATTAACTATCGATAATTTTGAGAGTTAATTCATTTCTTTATTGCATTATTTAATTTAATATTTTTATCTATATTCTTTTTTACTTCCAGTTCTTTTTTACTTCTTAATTTCACACAAACGCTGAGCGCTAATTAAAATTAACAATAATTAAATGCCTGAATGGCCGAGTGTCTAGCGCTCTGGTGCTCGGTGACACAGGTTTCGTGTTCGAGTCCCAGCGGTGCCATGGCTGTTTGTAGATGGTTTGGAGTCCACTTTAAGCAAGGAAATTTTGTATTATAATGTATATAATTTAAGTGAGTGCATGAGCATATTTCTAGGGCACACTAAATTTGAAACAATTCGTTTTTCTTTTTCATTTAGACTCCAAATTGCACAATCAAGAATTTTTATGTAAACACCATTTTTCTAGTTATACACCTAGCTTATTTATCTCTTATTTAATTTCTCCTACCTTTTTTATTTCCCTTGTCCATAATTTTGCAACAACTGCTTCTACCGTCTATTTATTTATTAGCTATTAAGATTTTCTAAATTCTATTATAATTGATTTGATGAATATTCCTCCAGCTCTCTGATTTGTATAATCTCCTATGTAGTGTTTATTGTATTATATTGCTTTTAATTTTTTTTCTCTTTCTGTAATATCTTACCTATCGTTTTTTTTTTATTTTCGCATTTCATATTTCATCCTTCTTCAAAAAAAAATTTTTTTTTTTTTAATTTTTGATATTTAGTTCTGTTCTTGTATGAATTTTCCCCATTGTTCAGCTTCTGCACCTCAAAAAGGGAATTATGCAAAACTTTTCCGCCTCCATCGTGCGTCCATTCATTTCACCCACATCATTCCCAAACTGTATAGGGGCAACTCAGCTCTAGGCACAGTGATGTGGTGTGGTGTAGTAGTAGTAGTAGTAGTAGTCCACTTTTTGCCGTAGGTCCCGGTCTCATATGACTGTAGAGCCTCACAGACTGTCAGATTTCTACCTACGGGTGCTCCATCACAACAGAAGCTGCCCATCTTCCTTCAACCATGAGTCCATACGGGTTCGTAGGCTTGGTCTAGATGTCTATCAAGTGGAATAAGAAACAACAGCGTAATTAAATAGTTTCAATAATGATGAGTTAAATTTCTGAATGCCAATTCTTATCAAGTGAATATGCTAAAACATATTCATGTCTGAAGTAGTAATCACTTTAACTGTAGTAAAAAATAGTTTTCCCTATAATATCGATCTCATTATTATCTGTGTCTCAAATGTGATTAACATAAACCAGGATGCAAAGTTCTCGACTACGAGTTGCTTTTCCAGCGTCCCATCTTATCATATATCAATTTTATTTTTAAAATGATATCATAGTAGTAGTACGATCTTCAGATTTTGATGAAAGATAAAAACATCAGCATAATCCGGTTTTATCTTAATAAAAAGTAAACACTTAAGTATTAGACAGGAATTTTATTCAGTGTTTTTTAATTTATTGAAAATCAGAACTTTTGTAAATAATGCAGTAGTCTGCGTACAGGGTTTCTATCTTTATTATTATTATTTAAAATTTCTACTCAAACATTAGTGTCTAATGTCCAAACATTAGTGTCTAATGCAAGATATAAGCCACCGGCAATTAACTATTGGAAAACTTGAAAGTTAATTCATTCCTCGTTAATTCATGCGAGTTAATTCATTCACATTTCTTGCGGGAATTCATTACCTATTCTCTACGATTGCCAAAACCATGTTACATTATAAAATTATTCTCAACAAAATAACTATGGCTGTTAAAAGATAATAAATTAAAATGTACAATACTATTTATATCTGTATATATTTGTGAAAAATATTTCATGCATTGGGTGTCAAAAATTCACGAAAATCATTAGAATTAGGCTGATATTTCGATATTTTTTATTATCTTTTATACCGCCAAAGCGCCTTACTTACTTCTATTCGCTGAATTATGATTGTGGGTATACTTTTCGAGGGACACAATTTGTAAAAATTTATGGACAATAAAATTACTTCTTGTGTGAATTTTGGAATCCCCTATATATATATATATATATATATAAATAATCATCAAATAAAAACATTTGGCTTAGTTGCAACAAAAATTAAACCAATTATTAAAACATTGAATCAATGTAATATCACACATCAAATTATTTATTTTTAACTTAATTATATTACTTATTTTACTTATATTATTTCCTTTATATATATATATATATAAACTTCATGTGGTGTCTTTATTCAATCTGTGCGCAAGTTAACTGTGGGTATATGCTCATTCTTTACAAGTCTGCACATCCCTGACGTATCGAAGTCTGTTATAATCACTGTAATGTGAACACTTACGTTATTTACGATTTACGTAAAACATAATTTTAAATTAGCTACTCAGAACACTAGAAACGGTTTTTAAAGGCTTGCTTTCTTTATTTTTTTATTTACGTTAAAGTTAATTTTAAATTAAGCTATATTGAACATTAGCAACGCTTTTTAAAGGCTTGCACTCTTTATTTTTTTATTTACATTAAAGATAATTTGAAATTAAGTTACGGGGAACACTAGAACGCTTTTTTTTTTTTAAAGGTTTGCACTCTTTTTTTTTTTTTTTATTTACCTTAAAGATAATTTTCAATTAAGCTACGTTGAACTTTATAACGCTTTTTTTAAAGGTTTGTACTCTTTATTTTTTTTATTTACCTTAAAGATAATTTTCAATTAAGCTACGTTGAACATTATAACGCTTTTTTTTAAAGGTTTATACTCTTTATTTTTTATTTACGTTAAAGATAATTTGAAATTAAGTTACGTTGAATACTAGAGTGGTTTTTTAAAGGTTTGCACTCTTTATTTTTTTTTTTAATTTACGTTAAAGATAATTTTAAATTAGCTACTCAGAACACTAGAAACGGTTTTTAAAGACTTGCTTTCTTTATTTTTTATTTACGTTAAAGATAATTTTAAATTAAGCTACGTTAAACACTAGGAACGCTTTTTAAAGCCTTGCATTCTTAGTTTTTTTAAGATTCATGTTAAAGATAATTTGAAATTAAGCGACGCTGAACACTAGGAACGCTAGGATTATTTTAAATTAAGCTACTTTGAACGCTTTTCAAAGGCTTGCACTCTTTATTTTCTATGTAATGTTTAGTTTCCTGAATACATGTTATTAATGGCTATACAGCTAAATAAAATGTCAAGGCCAGATTAATATTTATCTTATATCTACTGCAAAGTTCCAGTTCCTTTTGGGCAACTCATTCATTTTCTATTAATTTATGTGTATCAAATATGTATATTAAAACACATTGAGTGATAAAAATTCAAGTTAAGCATGAAAACTTTTGAATATGATTAAACTATAAAGTTTCTCTCAGCATAATAGAGCCATTTGAAATGTAGTATACAGCTACGAAGTTTTAATTGCTTAATATTGAAGTTAAAATCAAAATTAAATCCATTGGTGATTCAGCCATAAAAAGAATTAATAAAAATGTTTCAGGGAAAGCAAAATCACATAGCAAATCTCATAAAGTCACTTTTAATCCTTTCAGATTTCATTTTTTTTGTTTTTGTTTTATAAATCTGAGATATTTACAACTTACGTTCAAAGTAATTACAAAACAAGCAACGTTGAAATTTTCCATTTCAAATGTTTAACCTTTTCGTAGAAAGATCGTTATCGATTTGGTTCAGTGGTAAAATCATGTTGAAATTTTCTCGGTCAAGGAAAACTTCAAGGTCGGGTTGAACACAATTAATCACTCAAAAAGCTTTGTTTCCTTTTATGCTCTTTATTAATATGAGGGGGAGGGGGGCTGATAAGTTTCCGGCTTTATCTAGAGAAGGCACCAGCAATCTAATATCTGACTGGCATACGAATAAATAAATAAATAATAAACTGCATGAAATAAACATAATACCGGGGCAGTTTCTAGAAAATCATACGATTTCTGAGGAATATATTTATCTATTTTTAATGGCATTTATAACATGTTTGTGACTAATCCTCAATGTACTGCAGTGCTGGACGGGCATCCCATGAATGATCTACTCATGGATGGAGGGAAAGGGGGCAGCTTCTGTTGTGATGGAGCACCCGTAGGTAGAAGTCTGACTTTTGCTGCGTGACGCTCTTACAGTCATAGGAGACCGGGACCTAAGGCTTAAAGTGGATTCCAAACCACTACAAACATCCATGGCACCGCCGGGACTCGAACCCGAAACCTGTGGTACCGAGCGCTAGCCACTCGACCATTCAGGCCCGACTACAATTTGTTATTATGATTATTGTTCCAGTTCACACGAACTGTAAAGAACGATAATCAAATTGCCTGATGGGAGTTTTCCATTTTTTCTTCCATACCAAACGCAAATTTGGGGCAATTACTCATACTAGAAGGCAATGTCCTGCCATCAATGAACTGTTCGCTATATACATAAGGGGGCATGAAGTCCATCTGCGCATAAAAAAATAGTTGCATATTTACTAATAAAATTAATCACAATAGTGATAATTTATACAAAACCCAAAATATTCGTTTGATTAGTGTGTAAAAGCATTTGAAATCGCTTTCAAAATAAATTAAGGATAATTCAGAATCACACAGAAATTGAACTCTAAAATAAAAATTTCACCTGTAGAATTATCACACACATCTTGAAGAAGAATATGCAAATCACAGGAAACCATCAGATGGCGTGGATAGTACGTCACCATGACGAGTGTAAGGGAGGGGTATATAAGGAATGGTGGCAAAGAAGTAAAATTGTTCACAAGCGCAAAGCTTTTCAGTGCAATAACCGCATAGTTATGGCACAAAGGAAGCATTTGTGATAATTTTTTTACGTGGTAGAATTATCAGACGACTGGAATGTGGACGTACCCAGCTGCAAGTATCCGAGGAACTTGGAATCGCCCAGAGTGTCATCTCCAGGTTTTGGCAACGATTCCAAGATGATGGTAATGTGAGTAGATGTTACAGCACAGGTCGCCCCGAGTTACAACGCCTAATGAGGAATTTAGCAGTTACTGCCAAAAGAAACAGACGGAGCACAGCGTCAGACCTGTCTCATCAGCTCTCTTCAGCTACCGGTACGACAGTTTCAAGGCAGACCGTTACAGACGCTTAGGGCACATTGGTCTATATGCTCGTAGGCCTGTCAGATGTGTTCCATACCGCAACTCACTGTCGCCTGCGATTAACCTGGAGTAGAAGCATGCATTGTGGACACCGCAACAGTGGTCTTGTGTGATGTTTTCCGACGAGTCCAGGTTTAGTTTGCGAAATGTGAAAAGGAAGAATTATTTCCTGATTTTTTTGAGAACTGGTTCACATTCTTATGACTAGCGATGAGCAAAAAAAAAAAAAAAAAAAATAAAAAAAAAAAAATGCAGCTAATTCAACTGTAAACAATCTATAACTAAAACCTCTTACGATACAAAAAGCGATATGTTAACTGACAAAATTATAACGAAATAATATCTGATTAATAACTTTTATACTAAATTCTCAGTTGTGATGAAATGAATGTCTGATTGTCCAGCACTCTGGCGCTCGGTGAGGTTTCGGATTCGAACCCGGCGGTGCCATGGATGTTTGCAGTGGTTGGAATCCACTTTAGCCGTAGGTCCCGGTATCCTATGACTGCAAGAGCGTTTGAAGTCAGACTTCTACCTACGGGTGCTCCATCAGAACAGAAGCTGCACCCCTCCCCTTCATGAGGGATACGACAACAACAATAACAACTTGAGATGAGTGACGCTCGGTAGCCCAGGTTTCGGGTTCGAATTCCGGCGGTGCCAAGGGTGTTTGTAGTGGTTCGAATCCACTTTACGCTGTAGGTCCCGGTCTCATATGACTGTTGAGGCTTAAAGCTGACAACAACCCTGCCCCATAAAAAAGATAAAAACATCTCGAAATCTACCAGTAGGTAGACGGCCTTGGCCCACATTGGGCTGTTGCGCCAATGATGATGATGATGATGAAAAAAGGGAACATGCAGCTAATGTAACTATAAACAATCTATAGCTAAAACCTCTTACGATACAAAGCGATATGTTAACTGAGAAAACTATAGCGAAATAATATCTATATTAATATCTTTTAAATTAAATTCATATGTCGCCTTGTTAAACCAATCCGAAATTTTTAAAACATGTCAGTAGATAGATTAGTTGGGTATAAATTTAATTAATAATTGATGTAGTTTATATTGTCTTACCGAGGAAATTGTTTGTATACATTTATAACATTTGTAATGATAAATTTTATTTTTAACAAGTCCCAAAACTTTTTAACTGTAGTCAAAAGCATCGATATCAAATTTCTTCTTCTTCTTCATTGGCGCAACAGCCCCACGATGTGCCAAGGCCGTCTGCCTACTGATAGATTTCTAGACCGGAGAAGTTTTATTTTTAAGGGACAGGGTTGCCAGCTCTACGTCCAACGATTTACAGTCATATTAGACTGGGACCTATGATTTAAAGTAGATTCTGAGCTATTACAAACATCCATGCCACCCCCGGGCATCCAAAAGCTGTGGCACCTATCACCAGAGCGCTAGTTACCCTGCCATCAGGTGCTCGATGTGAAATATTTTTTTTTTCTAATGCTGCTGGCAAATACTTAGACAGTTATCTTCATGCCATAAACAAGGGCTGCACATTGCTATACTATTCTTACTCATTTAGTATTACCCAGGAGGCACGCGAAACTTGAAGATATGCTACGGACGCGAGTAACCCTACCCCCGCAACCCTCTACGATCATGTTAGACCGGGACCTGCGGTTTAAAATGGATTCCGAACCACTACAAATATCCATGGTATAGCCGGGACTCGAACCCGAAATCTGTAATACCGATCTGTGATCTGTGGTACATCAGGCCTCTACGTTATTAAATATATTGTGAATAAAAAAATTCGGTAGAAATTTCATTATTAATGTCAACAAACTTTAAATGGGATGTTTAAAAACATTTTTTATTTATTTATTTTTATTATTCAAGTTTCTTACTGTTTTATTATTGTTTTTTATTTAACTATAAATAAAAAAAAACAAATATATTAAATAAACTATATTTGCTTAATTTATACATAATTTATTTCATTTTTATGCGCAAGTATGCAGTATTTTTGTGTAATTCACACGGACAGATAAATTATTTTGTGGCCTTGACTTCTACTGTTTTATCTAATCATTCATATTGCATATTTTCTAATTATCCATGTGCGGTGAAGTGGATATCTATTTGGATAAAGAATTGATTTTGAAAGCACATTGACAAACACGGTATTTGCTCGTCACGTTTTCTTCTAGAACAGATATGATCACGAAATACATATATTAATCTATTAAAAATGCTTTTTCCTTTTAAACAACAGGCTGATTTTTAAACATAAATTTTAAAATGATTTGCTATACGCACTAAATGCTTTGCAAAACAAATTTATTCAACTTTTTCAAATAGAGTAAGAGTTTATTTGATAGGTAATCCTCGCTTAAATCTGTAAAAAATAACAATTAATTAAGATAAATCACAAGTAAAACTCTATGTCTGAGAGATTTCTGTTCTATTTTTACCATATTAAATAATAGAGAGTTTTTGCATACCGTACATTAGTTACCGTAGGACGTCAGTTAGCTTTTTTCCTAGCGCGCATGCTCATAGGAAACTGAGCATGCGCGCTAGCTGAGCATAGGGAGAAACGCTTCCTCAAAAATTGCAGTTTTATAATTATGTTGTTGTTTAATGAAATGTTTAAACATTTTTAATGATTAATTTAATTGGCATCGTGATTATCAGACAGTTATATTGTATTAATGCATTAATATGGGAAAGGGTAGGTGCTACTGCTTTCACTTTAATGATTAAATTATTATTATTTGAATGTTCAAGATATTCCGCTAGTTGTTTCTAAATTATGTATGGATTCTTTACTATAAACACTAAATGTTTTGCAAGCCAAAACTACTGAACTTTTTCAAATATAGTAAGAGTTTATTTGATAGGTAATCTTCGCTTAAATCTGTAAAAAAAAAAAAAAAAATTAATTAAGCTAAATAACATGTAGTTTTCTAAGTCTGAGAGATTTCTGTATTTAAATCTATTCTATTTTTACCATATGAAATAATAACTCGTTATGTTTAATGAAAAGTTAATAATCAAATCCATATTTGGAATATTTCAAGAAACAGATATCATCTCTATATCCAAATCTTGTTTAACTCAAAAACTAAAATTAAAAAACTATTTAATTATTATTTTTATTTAATTATTATTTATTTATTTATTATTTATTATTTTAAGTTGAATTCTTGTAAAGAACTATTTGTATATAATCAAGCAGTTAACCACTTTAAACATTTGAATTACATTTCTAATCTTGTAAAATATTAATGAAATAACACTAAATCAAGAAATTTAATTAAATAATTATATTATTAAAATTTATATTCCGCTTTCTCAAAATTGCCGTTTTATAATCATGCAGCTGTTTAATGAATAATGAGAACATTTTTAACAGTTAATTTAATTGATATCGTGATTATCAGACAGTTATATTGTATTATTAATGCATTAGTATGGAGGAAGGGAAGTTGTTATTGCTTTCAATTTAATGATTAAGTTATTATTATTTGAATATTTAATACGTTATAATAGTTGTTGCTAAATCACTAAATGTGTAGACATAAAAAAAAGCTAGTTTTGAAACTCTGGTAACTCACGCTTCCTTATTATTATTAATTTTTTAATATACCCTATTGTTTTCTTAAAATATTTTGGCTGTCCTTTATTTGTGATCAAGTTCCGTGAAATTCTTTATTGCAATGTACCTAATATCATCATTTCGAAACCTTTTTTTCAATTCCTTCTATTAGCTCACACTCTCCCTATATATATATCTTGTTCAAATTTTCAGTCGTTCATAAAATAATTTTTATTCATCCACTCAAGTTCAAATACATTTTTTTTTTGAACTTGTGATAATAACTTGGATGTCACTTGATGTTAATACAGTATTTTCAAATATTAATTTAGTAATTAAATTTAACTAATTAATTTTATTTTTTTAGATTTAAGTTGCATATAACTACCAATAGATGGCGCCAGATAAACTTAAAAAAATGAATTAAAATTATTTATGAAGGATTTTCTGCAATATAGTGAAAAAAAGTAGGAATTGACTTAAAAATTTTTTTTTTTTATTACTTGTTTTTTATCAATGCCCTCAACCTAGAAAAACCAACCAAGTATGCAACAGTGCCTCATCTATTTAATTAAACATTAATTGATCAATGCATTAGATTAAATAATATAACTTATATTGGCTTACAGAGGAAATTGTTTGCATATATTTATAACCTTTTTAATGATAAATTTTATTTTTGACGAGTCCAAAAACTTATTTAACTGGAGTCAAAAGCATCGACGCCAAATATATAGTGCATAAAAAAACAGTCAGAAATTTTAGTATTAATGTCAACAAACTTTATGGAATGTTTAAAAGCATTTTATTTATTTATTATTATTATCCAAGATGTTGCTTAATTGTAAATAATTAAACAAACTATATTTGCTTTAGAAATAAGTAATTTGTTCCATTTTTATGCGCAAGTATGCAGTATTTTTGTAATTCACAAGGACAGATAAACTATTTTGAGTCCTTGACTTCTGTTTATCTAATCATTCATATTGCATATTTTCTCATTATCCATGCGACCAATTGTTTTCTTAATACACTTTGGCTGTTTTTTATTGTAATCAAGTTCCGTGAAATTATTTATTACAATTTTCCTAATATCACTCTCTCTAAGCGTTTTTTTTTATCATTGCCATGATCCTTGAAAAATCAACCAAGTATGCAAACAGGTCCTCGTCTATTTTATTAAATATTAATAGGGTTAATGTATTGGAATAAAGAACAGATTTATTCAATTTTATTTAATTAAATACTATATTATATAAGTTTACACATTATTTCCGAGGATTTAAAAATACTTTTGTTCGATTAACAACATTCTTCTTCTTCTTCTTCAATGGCGCAACATCAACATGGGGAGGGGCAGGGCCTTCTGCCTACTGGCAGATTTCGAGACAGGAGATGTTTCCTTTTTATTGTTTGTTTTGGTTTGTCACTCTACAGTCATTTTGTGTATACTCTGGGCTATTTGGGCCCGACCCTACAGTTTAAAGTGAATTCCGAACCACTAACAAACATCTTCGAGTTCGAATCCTGCTACCACCAGAATTCGAGTCTGTGGTGACAACGGCCAGAGCTCTAGCCATTGGCCACCAGGTTGCTTCCTTTTTACTGCGTAGGGTTGTTAGCCCTGCTCTCATATTAGACAGGGACCTACGGTTTAAGGTGGATTATTAACCAAGTATCCATGGCTCCGCCGAGACTCGAACTGGAAACCTGGGGCACCAACACTAGTCACTCGGCCATCAGGCCCCCAACAACGTTATTACTTATGCAAAAGACATTCGTAAAAGAATGACAGTGCTAAATGTAGAAAACAGCAATCAAAAAGAATAAATTTATCGAATGTTACTTAAAATAAATATAAATTATTTCCTGAATGCTGTTATACAAATTATCCATATTAGGATCATTAAAATAATTTTGTTTTCATACAATTCTTATTTCATGGCGTGAAACTTAACAGCTTTTATATTTAGCACCGGAAGTTTCTGAATAGAAGAAAAAAAAAATTATTTCTCAGGCAAGTAAAGAAATTTCTGGTTCGAAATACTTCGTTCCTAATTCTTCATTTAGCACACTCGAATGAGAACAAGAGTTTGCAAATAGAATCGTTCAGTTTGACGAAGGTTATGGGTCACTGATAAAAAAGCAAACAATGAATCACTTGCACGTGTGTTAAGGAGTTTTAATAGAGGATATTTTAGAAATAAATTCAACTACTTCTGATATTTTTAACATTTTCTGCTTGAGTTATTCCGTATTTGGGCAAAGCTTAGAATAATAAAAATTTCTACACTTCAAATATTAAAAGATTCTTTCCTTATTGCATTCCATTCTTTGCATTTCAATGAAGCCAATTTGTTGCATGGCTGCAATCTTTTTAAAGTGTTGACTCGCTTTGGATTTTGAGCTCCACTATAATTGTTATCTTTCGAAAATAAACATACATTTTAAGGTAGTTCGAAAATAGGTCAGTTAGGAAATAGCATCTAAAGCAATGGTTATTAAACATTTTGAAATCAGGGCTCATTTAAAATCTTACAAATAATTGTAGGCGAATTGTATACTGCTGAATCACTAAATGTGTATACATAAAAAAAAGCTAGTTTTGCAACTCTGGTATTTCACACTTGCTTATTATTATTATTTTTAATATGTCCAATTGTTTTCTTAAGACATCTTGACTATCCTCTAGTACCATAATTTTTGACCATAATTCTTTATTATAATGTTCCTAATTTCATCCTGTGCCTGATGATCGAGTGACAAGCTCTCTAGCGTTAGGTGCCACAGGTTTTACGTTCGGTCCACTTCATCCACTTCGGTGTCCCGAAGCTGCCATGGATGTTTGTAGTGGTTCGAAATCAACTTTAAAACCGTAGGTCCCGATCTAACGTGACTATTGGGCGTTTGTTGGGATTCTGTTTTTTGGCGTAATAATTAAATGTTTAAATATTATGAACTAAATTATTAATCCAAATAAAGTAATATTAAAAAGTGCGAACTTTTATATTATTTTATTTTTACTTTTATCAATGTATTCAGTAATAGATAAATTGCTGAATACATTGAATTCAATAAAAATTTGTCTTTATTGTGCCAGCAAATAACTGAAATATACGAACAATAAAGATACAGATAAAAATTATGAAGTAGACTATTTATATTATTTAAAAATCAACAACAATTGCAATCAGCCAACAATTGACGTTAAATAGATGTACTTTTTATACTTAGAAATCTCTGTAAATTATCTAAATATGGAATTCATATCGAAAGCATTGATTTAAGGACTTCCATTTATCTAAATGCAGAATAAGAGTTTTTATTTTCCAGACATGTTATCACCAAAGCGGATAGCGGTTATCGGAGCCGGTACAAGTGGACTAACTGCAATAAAATGCTGCAAAGAGGAAGGATTGGCTGTCACCTGCTTTGAGAAAACCGATCATTTTGGTGGACGTTGGCGCTACAGGACAAACTCAATCGATGGCGTGGCTTCAGTTATGAAATCAACAGTGTCTCTTCACAGCAAAGAGATGCTGGCTTTCAGTGATTTTCCACCTCCCAAACATTTTCCCAATTATATGCATCATACAAAAATGCTGGAGTACTTACAATTGTATGCTCAACATTTTTGACCTCTTATCTCACATTCAGTATCAGAATGAAGTGGTGAGATTGACATTTATACAAACAATTTATAATAAGATTTACACTTTTTTTTTTTCTTAATATGTAACAGCGTCTCTTCACAACAAAGAGATATTGGCTTTCAGTGATTTTCTCCTCCTAAACACTTTCTTTTTTTATTTACATCATAACACATAATATCACATAATATATCTTGGTTACTCCAATGGTTATTAAAATATAAGCATAGCCTTGAAAAGACGGAAAATAGATTTTCCCTTATTTTCTTCAAAATAATTTATTAACTTTATCTTACTAACAATACTTCCTTTAAAAATTCAAATGTATTCCCATATCAATTGTATGATATTTGTGCCTTTTCCCATTTCGAAAGGTTTGAACAATGCTTAACAATGTTTAAATGACTTTTTGCATGCCTTCTCGAATAGTTTGAAAAGAAAAAAATAATGACAATGCTGTGTTGCTGTTTTTGAAACTAAACCATATTATTTATTATTTTGAATTAAATCCTTCTCTAAATAATGAATGCATTTTATTTTTTTTTACTTTACTCAAATTCTAGATTTTCTAATTTTTTTTTCCTCTCTTCACAAAATTCTCCATATTCTAAAAGTTGCTAATTTCAAAAGAGATTAATTTTAATAAGGTTAAAAAAAGTTATACAAAAAAATATTAAATTCATAATTTTAAGCAATGTTAACATGAAATAAATAGATAATTTTGTACATTCCTATGTCACAGTCACAATCTTATAACATATTGCAAAGAAACAGAAAAAAATTATGAAAGTTGCCATTTTATCATAGTATGTGATAAGTTTGTTGTTATAGAAAGATATTTTGCAAGTATTTCAATATATTTCTGATTATAAAGAAACAAAAAGCACCAATAAAACACCCTTTTATAGATAAAAAGTATTTATTCTTTTTAAACATTTATTAATAGAAATTCCTTAATTTTGTTGTTGTTGTTGTCGTAACCCCTGAAGAATACAAAAAAATCAGATATCGGGGTGCTCCCGAATAATATTGACTATGTTGATTGCCAGCTCGGAGTATAAATCCTCTTCCGACGGATAGTCCAGCCAGGTATGGTGGCGGCAACAGCTGGGCAATCAAAGGCAAAAATAAGGAGTAAGCTCGGCATGAGGGCAGTTGCCACATTTTTGGTATTTTTTAACGTCATCAGCAGAAATGTTCATATTTTTGTGGTGCTTCATCCTTAATCTTGTGAGAGTAGTAGCTGATTTTCTGTCGACATTTAGCTCTGTAATTTGGTATTTAGTTTTACTCTTAGAAGGAATTATAAGCTTAGATTTTGCTAAGGTATTTGCCTCTGCAAAGTAAGTAAAAATGGCAATCTGATCCAGATTTCTGTCATTCTTCGCAAAGAATCTGAAATTTCATTACATTCCAAATCCATATGGGCAGGGATCCATTCCGGGTACACATTCGGTGGAAGCAGTGGATTTGTTCTAAAAGAGATATACTTTTCAAGGTCATACTTGAAAAATATTCATTATTCCAACCTCTCGAGGCAATAGCAACCTTTCTCCTCATGAGGCATGAAGCTACCTTGTGTGCGAATAATGTTACTGCTTTTGCGGCAGTCGACGTGTCAAAAACAGCAGTTTCGTTTCTGAATTCCTTAATTTAATTCGTAAATACATTATCCAGAGCTATTGACTTAAATTTTAAATAAATAACATTCATTGTTGAGTCACTACTATAAACATATACATTTTGTTGAATATTAAAAATAATTTTAGTGACCAATGCATTTAAATATTTTTACTTTAATAAATCCTGAAAAAACTTTTTGTAACACTCTTAAAAAAATTAAAAATGATATATTTTTAAAAATTTAATTATAATTTTAATAAAAATTTTTTAATTTATTTATAAAAATTAAAAATTATATTCTTACTGTTAAAATTTAATGATTTATTCTATAAAAAAAATAACAACTCGATAAACTTTTAATTTTTTGTTAAGGTTCGAGTTGATCCTGCCAAAGATTTTGACGACTCGGAAAAATGGGTTCTAAAAATACAAGACAAAGCAACTGGCAAAGAAACAGAAGAAAATTCGATGGGGTGATGATTTGCACAGGACGCTTGTCTCACCCTTATATCCCAACAACTCCAAGCAGTGTGAATTTCAAAGGAAAAATTCTTCACACCCAGTCACTGAAAACCACAACGGAATTTGAAAATTTGAATGTTCTAATAATTGGCAGTGGAAACTCAGCGTTGGATGCAGCAGTGGATGTAAGCACTTTAGCAAAACAAGTAAGTGAACCCAAACATGTTTTGCAGATAGGTAAAAGATTTAAGTACTAATGTTCACTATAGACTTGGGATATGGCTAAAAGGCGTAAGTAAATCACATTTTATGTCATTATACAGTATAGAAGGCTTGAAGGAAACAATAAATGGTAATTATGATTTAAAGCATTTATCTATTGCTCTTACTTAAAAACTTTCTACAAAGGGAACTCGGAAAACCAAAAACGCCTGTACAAATTTAGTAAGTAAAGAATACATAGTTATTTTATTGCATGTACCTGAATTTTGATTTGGTTTGTTGTTCTACTGTCATTTTGTGCACACTTTAGTCTAATCAGACCGGAGCCTACAGTTTAACGTGGATTTCGAACCACTAACAAACACCCATGCCACCTTCGAACCTGAAGCCTGCGGTATCAAAGGCCAGACCAGCTAGCCAATTGGCCATCATGCCGAATCTGACTTTTGGATGGTTAGCGTCTATTTCACTATTTACAATGTGTAATAATGAAGTTGGAATACAATCAATGTACAAGAATAAAATCTTATATCTGAAATAAGTATATCACATCACCAGAAATTTTTTTCCTCACATCGGGGTGGAGGCCATATCGGGCACGAGCCCTCTGACAGCCCAATAAAAATTAACATTGCTATAAAAGTTGCCTATAGAACATTTCACAAAAGGGAGCGCTTGGGTAGCTTACAAACGTGTAAAATCCATAAAAGGGCCTAATGAACACAGGACACAGTCAGGAATATTGGCCACGTCAATACGACAAAGATGTCCTTTTAAAAATATCATGGTCAGTCAAAAAGTCTAAAATTTGCAGTTAGCATCGAGAAAGAAAGGCCCATGGGGAAGTAGCAGTGTAATAAGGAAATCCAGACCTTACCCGTCACAACTTCAACACTGTCATTTCGAAGGTCATTTGCAATCTATTTTTTATTACACCACAGATTTGCTGGTAGGACAGAGTAAAACTGCATTTACCAGAAGTAATACTAATAACGTATGCCATTGGGTTTTTCCTTTTCTATACCAAAAATGTGAACCACATAGCTACCGGACTTGGGTTGGAAATTTTAAATATGCATAATGTAATTGATATAAATATACACAATGTATAATATCAGTGGTTCTTAAAGGGAGCGCCCGAGAATATTTCAGGTGCACCCTATGGCATTCCAGAGAAACATGTGTTCAGATAAAAAAGTAAAGATAGTTATTCTTTTTCTTGTCAGTTTTCAAGTTCAAAGACACTTGTTATTATAAACAACTAGCCTATCTGTTTCTTTTTTTTTTTTTTTTTTTTTTAAAAAACGCCAAACAGTGATTATGTACCAAAGAATGTTTCCGAAAAACTAGAAAGTAACTTCCATGGTTGTCTACTGAAAGTATTAGAGTCTATGTGAGTCTATATTTTTACTGTTAAAAAAAATTTCCATTGTAGTCTTTGAGATTCCACCGTCTGTACGTTGTGCAGGCGATCGTTTAATCTTAACTGAAGAAGAAAAACTAGTAGTAATATCCATTGATCGTGGATTGAGGATTAAACAGAAAAAAATTATGTCTTGAAACCTTCTTTAAAAGAAGAATACATGTCAATATCTCGAAAAGATTTGAAAATTTCACAACAATTTTCATCATCATATTCATGTAAATTAGGTTTTTTTTATCCTGATCACAATTAATAGTAAAAAAGAGGAAATCTTCAATGTATAGACGAGAAAATCACTTTCAAATATATGCCGAAACATTGAAGAAATCGTTAGAACATGTTTCTCGTAAACAAAATAAACTTAAGGCACTTTTCATTTTATTTTTTTATCACTTAATCTTTTCCTGCAATGTATTATAAAATGTTTCTTAAAAATTTGTATGCAGTGAACCTACAATTACTTGCTGGATTTTAAAGGCACCCCAACTTCAAATAGTTTGAAAACCATTGTATCAGATATTTCATAATTAGATAATGATAATTTTCGAAAACAAAGGTTTGTACTTTGATCGTGAATACAATGTTCTGTAATTACTTTCCTTTTCTTTCTAAATAATTTTAGTAAAGCAACCGTAACGAATTTGTAAAAAAATTTTAGATGCTGTATATATCTCAATAAAAAAGAATTATGCAAGAAAGAATAACTGAAAAAGAATAACCCAACAAACTGAAAAAATAAAAATTTTCATATATGTCTGCCATGCAGAATAATCAAATAAAAAAGCATTTATTATCTATTCAAATAATACTCCCTCAAACAATTAAAATTATACTGTTTCAGTTTTCTTGGAGAAAGTATCGAGGATCCTAGTGTAAAACTTTCAATTTATTAACTAATATATTAAAGAATTACAACATAACAACAAGATTTCTTCCTAAATTTTCTCTTATTCAGTAAATATTGTCAGCGTATTTATAGCGAATCAATTTTTAATGTTTGATCAGCTTTTTATCCTGTAAATACCAGTTTATTTCCTGATGATAGTCCAACAAAATTATTTACATTGCGATTTTTTTTATGGAGAATTTTTTGTTTGATAAGCTTTTCTACGCTGTGTGTTATCGCAATTGGCATAATAGCTAAATAAACTTTTCTTTTTATTCTAGAAAAGGATTTGTAATTTTAAAAGAACTTTACTTACTTTTAGAACTTTAAAAGAACTTACTTTTTTACTTTTCTTTTTATTCTAGAAAAGGATTTGTAATTTTTAAAAGAACTCCTCTACGCATGTGGTAAATCTAAATTTCTAGCCCATTTTTTACTTGAGTTTGCCGAACATTTGGCTTTATTCTTATTCATCCTAACTTTATTTAGAATGCCCAATTAGAACATTTTGCTTTATTCTAATTCGCCCTAAATTTATTTAAAATGCTCAATTAGAAGATTTTGCTTTTTCTTATTCACCCTAACTGTATTTAGAATGCCCAATTAGTTTTGGAAAATTTAAATATAAATGCTAGTATTATGAAAATTAAATCAGGGATTTAAAAGATAGAATAAATAATAAAACTGGTTTTTAAAATATGGATAATTAAAGCAATATGCTTCTGTAATTATTTTACTTTATGGCATATTGATCTCTTTTTGCCATTATGATATCAGTTGGCAATTTCAGTATCATACCATAATTCTAGTAGATATTACTTCACTTTCATGCTCTGAATAATCAAGTTAGCAATATATTTCTCAATTTCATCTAATTCTGTTCGATTATAAGGGATAACGATAGCGAGTTAAAATTTCATCTCGACTCTGATACTATTTCCTAAATATTCATGACCCAACGTCTGAAAGAGAAAATTTGCATTACATCTGTAATAATTAATGTGGTTGTGGATATAGTAGATGCAGATGCCTGCAGTTTTTCAAATCCATATTCTGTTAATTGATTCATTCTGATGGAGATAATGTTAAGGTATTTTTTTTCAAGATATGGACGAATGGTGGTTATACAAGGAAGATCTACAACATTTGACCCATATTCTGTTAAATTTGTTAATAGATTCATACTAATGGGGATGATGTTATTAGATCAAGGATGCAAACAAGGATGCAAACATGAATCGACAACATTTCACACTCATATTCTGTTAAATTTGTTAATAGATTCATTCAGATGGAGATAATGTTAAGGTATTTTGTAGATCAAGATATGGACGAATGACAACTATTGCAACGATGCAAACATGGATCTACAACATTTCAGATCCAACATCAGACCATACACGACCATAGACATTTTGTTATTAATTCATACTAATGGATGTTAATGCCAGACTTTATGAAACTAAACTTTTTGATAGATATTTTAACGACAAAACTATGGAACGAAAGCAATATGTAGCTCAATAAAAAGATTCAATCCTGTCAATCACCTATCAGATATATGATAGTTCTACAAGAACTTGAACCAATTTGCATCGCACAGAGAGTTTATTCTGTATATAAATTTAAATATTACTTTAAAACTATAATGTTATATTTATCGAATATCCATACTTTTAATGGTCAAGTAAATAAATATCATGTTTCATCTATACTGTGAATATTTGTGTTTACGGATAATGTAAATACTCGTCAGACGACCTTGAAAGATATGTGCTCATTCTGCAAGGACTAGAACCCAATTTCCATTGCACAGAGAGTTAATTCTGTACACAATTTTAAATATTACGTTAAAACTTTAATATTATATTTATCGAATATCCATTTTTTTTAATAATCAAATAAATAAACCTCATGTTTTCATCTATACTGTGAATACTTTGTTTACGCATAATGTATGTAACATAAAAGATGCAAATTGATTAAATAAACTAGAACAAAGTTGATTCGGATATGGTATTTTCTTACTGTAAGTGTGCCAAATGTGTCATGTGGATGCCAATACGAAAGGGCAGTGACAGAAATGTATTAAAACAGGGATAGTCAACCTTCTATACCTATCTCCTACTCTGTTTTTAACCCCTCCCCCTAACCATTTCCATAGTAGTGGTGATTTATAAAGTAAGAAAGCAACTTATTTTAAAAAGCAGAGAAGCAACGAAATTTATAAAGCAGAGTTAGAGCAAGTTAAAGCACATAATAATAATTGCTTGCCAAATACTTTGGCGGACATTCGATAAGTTTGGCAGAATAAATCTTTATAAAACTTGATGCTATTTAACCTTTTTATTTATACTTGCATACAAAGAAGAATGAAGTTCGATAAAATTACATTTAATTAATTAATTTATTAATGAGATCTCTGAGACTGATGCTGAAATATTAAATGCTGGATATCTTACTCAATTTATGTAAAAACACACACGGTCTCCTCTTTTGAAATATTCAGGCGATTTCTTTCTTGGGTCATAATATGATCAACAGCACTATAGCCTGATTCCGCAAGATATGATGTAAGGAAGCTATCCACAAACCGAATATCATTATTTAAACAACACTTTAAAAATTTCCATTTCAACGTTTTTAAAAAGTCAATTAAATTGAAAAACAGGAAAGTGTTTCAGTATCTTACAAAACCCCTACTGCCCACCATGAAAGCTGGAACGTCCACTAGTGGGCCGTAGGGACTAAGTTGACTACTACTGCATTAAAGCTGAAGCATTATCTGCTTCATATTAAATTTATGTTCTTCAATTATTTATATGAAGGACTTAGATCGGTAATTTTTCTTAAAACATATACTTAATCAAAAAGTATGTTTATGACTATTGTTTAAATCACCCATTAAGTAAAAATAATGCAAAATGCAATAAATAATTGTATATTGAACAATTTGCAAAAAAAAAAAAAAAAAAAAAAAAAAAAAAAAAAATACACTCCTGATATATAAAAGATAATTCCATGTTTTTATATTTCATTAAAAGTTATGCAAAAAAAAATATGTCGTACGAATACTTTTAGAAGTCAGTTTAATCATATTGAGGTTAGTAAAGGAAGCTGCAATGTAATATTTTTCCGTTTCATAATGTTGCCGATATATTGTTGTAAGTTGTTTAAATTATGATAATTAAAGTATTATTCAAAATAAGAGAAAAACTATTGCTCAAATTTTTTTGCTTGACCTACTACGAGAGATGGGAAATCAGACTCGAGTGTAGAGCATTTTTGAAGTCGGGATTCGGAATGAAGTGTAGGTTTAAAAATAGAACTCGGACTTTTTATAAAAATAATTTTTATTTTCCAAAATAATAGGAATTAAAATTATATTTAATTATTTAATTCAATTGAATCCTTAATAGAACCAAAAGCAAAGTGCTTAATCAGCTTACCAAATGTGTTAAGGTATTTTCTCAGCAGTGAAGCTCATAAAAAACTACCTTGGATCAACAATGAAAACTCTTATAGAAACTATTGCATGATTATAAAAATGTATTACAAATATAGCATTTTGTGCTTAAAATGTACAATTTACTTTTGCTTGGCGTAAGCTATTCTATAAAATTTTGGTACTTGTTACTTTCATGTTATTTTTATAGGATATATGTATTACAGTTGTATAGTGTACATATGTATGTACAGTTTTTATAGGATATATGTATTTTTGTATGCAAGCTTAAAACACAATATCATTTAAGTTAGTGCAAATACTAAACCTTTAAAGTTGTAAAAAATACTGTTTTGAATGAACAGTTAATGATATTTATTTTATAGAATGATAATTATTTTATAAAAATAAAATGATTATCAAAGTTTATAAAATTAAGGAAAAGAGTTAGGAATCAGTAAAAAAATCCGACTCAGGAGTCGTCATCATCAGACTTCTTCCCTTTCCTACTACTGCATCCGATATTTTGGTAATTCCGCCGTGATTAAGAATGTTAAGTTTGTAACCATGCTTTCTCCTACACACTGCTAACAGCACGCTATGTGGCGTTGAAGAGATATGGTCAGTTGGCTACAGATTCTCACCCGGAGAGGAAGTATATTTCGCACACCCTGCGAGTAGCCTAGTATCGGGTTTTCGGCTTAGAAAGGGAATCCTTCCCCGAATCAATAATCATTTGTCTTTAAATGTGTTAAATATTGCATGTGTGTATGTAAATAAAGTCGTGAGTTCTCCAACCTGTGCCTCAGTATTTCAACCCAACCTGCACACTACAAGCTTCCTTAATAAGTAAAAACTGCTAAAGAACTAAACGAAACTCTTTTATGATAAGTAACAAACAAGTTGTCTGATAATATATCTTTTAAATAAATTTTCGCAAAATATTGTACGTGATTAATTCCCAAATCTTGTTTAACTTACTTTAAAAGTTTTCCTTATGTTTATTTGTTGGTTTTTCATAGAAAATTCCACAATTAATGTAAAGTAAATAATAATTATATTGTAAATTGATTCTTTGAGTATAAGTAGTCTTTTGACACATCCAGTTAAAATATTGTCACGAAATATTTCGATTATTTTTAATAAATAACTATTTATATTATTGATTTTAAGCATTTATTAAACTTTTTAAATTATTTGTAAGACATGGTTGATTTTTTTTCCAACTATTTATTAATATATTTGTTTCAGGTATATCTGAGTACTCGAAGTGGAGCATGGATATTACCAAAAGTCGGACCAAAGGACTACCATTTGATATGACTTTGCTAAGGAGGCATTTGCATATTCTAAAGCATTATTTTAACGGTGCTTTAAACAGCTGCTTAGAGAAATATTTGGAGACAAAAATCCAACACGAAGTTTATAACCTGAAGCCTAATCATCGAGCATTGGATAAATGTCCACCAATGAATGATGTTATTCCTGATAAAATACTCACTGGAAGGTAAGAATAATATTTTCTGCATTTCCATTGGTTAATATTTAATTTTATGCTATTTTATCTTGATGCTTTGAATTTGCAATGATTATAAGATATAAGTGATGAGTTTTATAAAAATTTCCATTCATTCTCGACTTTAGTGTGAAACTATGTAGTGTGAAGGTACGGGCATTTAGATTGTAACAGGGTGTGGATGGGTAGAGATACTTGATGCATAAGTTTGAAAACTCACAGCTTTATTTACACACAAACAAATACCACACACATACAATATTTAACACATTTCAAGATAGATAATTATATATTCGTGGAAAAACTCCAATAATAAGCAGAAAACCCGAAACTTGGATATGCGCAGGGTACGCGAAATATACTTCCCTCTCTTGGTGAGAGTTGTAGGCCACCTGACCATATCTCCTGAACGTCACAACAGAAACTCTTGCCAGTGGATAGGAGGAAGCATGGTTACAACTTTATATTTCGATTTTTTTCTTCCTGTTTCTGTCAGCAATTCTATGCAGTAATGTGATATATATATATACATATAATAATAATAATAATAAATAAATAAATAAATTGTGTGCTTCTGATGAAATTAATGTTCAATTTGAATGTGTGTCTTGAAATTATATAAGCGAAGCTATCTTACTAAAAATTGATGTCTACAATACTATCTCTACAAGACAACAAAATATGTATGAAGTTAATTAATTAAAATAATAATTTTTGTTATTAAAAATACATGATGAATTTCCTAAATAAGTGATACATTTATCTGTTGTAAATATTAATAACTCGTTATTTTTCACAGAGTATACATCAAAGGTATTGTAAAGAGTTTCGGAGAAAATTCAGTCCTTTTGATGGTGAACAGAAGCCCACAGAAATTGATGCAGTGATATTCGCAACTGGATATGAACAGAAAATTCCTGTTCTAGACGAAAAGTTTTATAAACCTGTTCACAATGAATCTATTTTATACAAAAGAGTCTTTCCTATGGATTTGAAACATCCCACGCTAGCAATAATAGGTTTTGTTGAAAGTCAAGGTCCTATAAGTACTATTGCTGAATCTCAAAGTCGTTGGGCTGCCAGAATATTCAGTAAAAATCTGAAATTTCCAAATAAAGATATCATTATGAAGCGTATGAAGTCTAAAGTTACCAGAAATACCTCCGTAATGGAAGACTACATTGAATACATGAATGATCTAGCAGAAGAATATGGGGCAAAGCCAGAAATTTCTACACTTTTCTTCAAGGATTTCTACCTGGGTTTAACGTGCCTTACTGGACCTTTTCTTTCTTATCAATACAGACTTAATGGACCACACAAATGGGACGAAGCACGAAAGACAATCTTTGAATGCAGTGATAGAGTTATGCATCCATTATCATCGAGGATATCTATAAGCAAATTGTTTATGAATAACAATAAAAATTTAAGAGATTTGGAGGAACTGAAAGGTCGTTTCTAAAACAGAATAGAAAGAATGGAAGACTACATTTAATACATGAAAAATCTAGCAGGAGAATATGGGGTAAAGCCAGAAATTTCTACACTTTTCTTCAAAGATTTCTACCTGAGTTTGATGTGTTCTTACCATACCTTTCCTTTCTTATCAATACAGACTTATTAGACAGACTTACAATCAATACAGACTTAATAGAACTGGAGGAACTGAAGGGTCGTTTCTAAAATATAATAAGAAAATGGAAGACTACATTGAATGCATGAATGATCTAGCAGAAGAATATGGGGCAAAGCCAGAAATTTCTACACTTTTCTTCAAAGATTTCTACCTGGGTTTGACGTGCCTTACTGGACCTTTCTTTCTTATCAATACAGACTTAATGGATCACACAAATGGGAGGAAGCACAAAAGGCAATCTTTGAATGCAATGATAGAATTATGCATCCATTGTCATCGAGGATATCTATAAGCAAATTGTTTATGAATTACAATAAAAATTTAAGAGATTTGGAGAAACTGACGGGTTGTTTCTAAAATAGAAGATAAATATTAAGTCTTTAGTATACGTATTCATGTTCTTCAAATGACATTTATATATACAGCAGTTGTATATTCATATCCTTGTCGTTTAAACATATGCAATTATAAATAATTTAATAACACAAAAATAACAGGGCACGTTATAAGGAAAACAAATAACTGCACATATTTTAGATGAACACAAAAATAGTATTTTATTAGATGTCAGATATATTTTTATATACTTAGTTTATACAAGATAATAAAACTGAACAAAACTGATGAATAAATTATTATTTTTCACGATTGTAGTTGATTTCTTGACTTGGCTTCGATCATTTAGAATCTAGTTAACCAGTTGTTACAATATCCTCTCCAATCAGCAGAAAAAGTATCTAGACATCTACAGAAACCGTGCAAAAAAAGTTATTACAATGTATACTATAATAATAATAATAATAATCCAATATTAATAATGGATACATTTAATCATTTATTTATTAATGTTTTGATGGATATTCACTAAATACTTATACTTAAAGCTAGCTAGATCTATATTTTCAATTTATTCTAAAAGTTTGGAGTGTTATTTAAACATTTTCATATCTATAAATATATTAATTAAACATATCAAAGTCTCTAGACACCTACAGAAACTACTACAATGAACAGTAGACTACTACAATGAATACTAATAAAACTACGTCTTAATAATGGATAAATTTAATCATTTGTTTATTTATCAATGTTTTGATAGATATTCACCAAATACTTATACTTAAAGCTAGCTAGATCTATGTTTTCAATTTATTCTTTTAGTATGGAGTGTTATTTAAACATTTTCATATGTATCAATCTGTTAATTAAATGTATCAATATTAATAACGACATTTTATGTAAATATAAAATAATAATAATCTTTAAGTTCTAAATATCTTATACAATACAGGCGCAAGGCAAAATGAAACATATTTTCGACGAAGTTTGTGTTTAGAGTATTGAAAAATAGTGTAAATATTTAATACATTATTTTGTAAACATTTTACATATTATTTATCCGATATATTTTAATTGTAAGTAGATGTTAATTTCTTTTAAAATGTGATTTTCTTTATTTATTTTCGTTAAGTGTTTTTAGCATAATTTCAGTATTGAAATAGAACTAGGCTATGAATTAGAACTAGGCTTGAATTAGAAGCATAGAATAGGCTTGAATTGAAATAGAACTAGCTAGGCTATGAATTAAAACTAGGCAATGCAGAACAGTCTATCTCTCTCTCTATATATATATATAGGGTGGACCATAAATTCGAATAAACTTCAAAAATTCATAATAAAAAAAAGTGATACTACTGAAAAATTAAAAAAATTTGGTTTGGGCGAATATGATCAGAGGAACATTGAATTTTTTTTTCCATGTATAAAAAAAATAACTCCAAAAGTAACTGAAATAGGGCGCTCACACGTCATACTGACGCGTTTTATGCAAGTCAGGCTAGCAATGAAACATCGGGCTGGAAATGGATTCATTCATTCATTCATTGCGTGACCAAGTTGAGCTTGCATTACAAGAAAGATATGCGTTACCGGTCATCACCTTCATAGAAGATGGTGCCCGGTCTCATTTTACACGTGAGGTCAAGACGTTCGTGTTTTGCACTTTCCGTTTCACTTTTCACCCTGTATATATATATATGTGTGTGTCTTTGAAAGTGGAAATCAAATTATGAGTATTAATTACTTATTTTTGACAGTGTGCTTAATAATTAGTATGAATTTATGATTATTACATAATTACATGTCCTTAATATAATTTTACAATAAAAGGGGAAAAAATTACAACTTACTTCATTTTATCAAATAAATGCATGTGTGCTTACAATTATGAGGTCTTAAATGAAATAAAGAATTACGTTAAATATTTCTTCTTCTTTCTAACCTTGTTACATATATATATTTTTTTTTCAAATTGTCATAAATTAACTCAATTAACACTATTCCTTCACAAAGAGATAAAACTCAATACAAATTTTTCTTTCACCAGAAACAATTCATTTAGTACAGCGATTATCAGGAGCCTGATGGCCGAGTGATCAGCGCTCGGTGCCACAGGTTTCGGGTTTGAGTCCCGGCGGTGACATGGATGTTTGTAGTGATTCGGGATCCACTTTAAACAGTAGGTTCCGGTCTAATAAGATCGTTGAACATAGGGCTGACAATCCTATCCCGTAAGCAGATAACATCTCCTGTCTCGAAATTTGCCAGTAGGCAGACGGTCTTGGCCCACCATGGGGCTGTTACGCCACTGATGATGATGACTCGCAGAACTCTCTTTTTTTCTTCTCCAAAACCTCCCTTTAAGAAAATCCGTCAAGAGGAGGAAGGGAGAGGGGGTCATCTTCCACGCTTCTCATTGAGTAAACATTTTCTCAGTTCATGGTCTACCCCCAATCACGATGCAAAAACTCATGGTGTAGTCCATATTCCATTTGTAATTGTTTCGACCTATGAAGGTCACACGGACAATCGCTAATTTCATGAGGTCTCATTATACACGGCAGTGAATATCTATCAGATTTGAGTGACAGGTTGTTTTCATTAATGCAGAACACTAACTGCATGTAATATATATCCACAATACTGCTTGTCTGCTGCCAAATTTGAGTGATGGGTTGTTATTATGTACTTGTCAAAGAATATACATTCCTGTCTCCTGGGAAAGACATGCCATAACTCTTCTCGTAGAAAAAATGCTACAGCTGGCAATATGAAGATTCGTATAAGAATGAACATTTAAAATATATATTCTGTACAATTTTTAATACTTGAATACTTTTCACGTCTTATCCTATACAATTTTATATCTTATACAATCCTATGCAATATATTCTTCAAACTTCAAGAATTAAAGCTAATTGTGGTTTTATAATTCTTATAATTCCATTTTCTTACTTAATATTTTCCACATAGCAAATTTTAGGTGTAATTTGCTTCTAGTTAAAAAATTTTCAAACCTGAAAATAAAGATATTGAACAATACCTTAATTATTTAAATTTCGAAATGGTTACGGTCCAATTATTGTTTATTTGCGTCAGATACAAAGCACTACTTTTCAATTTTATATAAGTTGATAATTGTGAACTGCTAGAAAATACTTCCCAAAGGCTGATTGGATATTTATTTTAAATTTTTATTTAAATTTTCGCAACTTTGTTTAATTAAATAAATATAAAACTTCTGTTAAATTTTAAGGACCGGATAGCTTAAATTTAACTTAATAAACTTAATTCAGCTAATTAATAATGCATAGTTCTATAATGTAACATAACTCTAAAGAAGATCGATATATTTCTAAGTTTTGAAGACATTAGCCAATTAAATGTCTAATAACTTAGAAATACTTTGATTTAATATGAACTTATAATATAATTTTTGTAATTTAGTCTTCATATTTATTAATTTGTACAGAAAGAACGTACATATAAAATTGGCTAGATTCAGCATCATTAAATGATGTAACATAAAAAGATTGGGCAACGTTATCTTTCTGAAAATCTGCCTATTTAAAATTCTGAAATATCAGACGTCAACGAAAAATAACCAAAGCATTTTTATTGAAAATGCTTATGTAAAATTTATACAGAGAATAAGCTTGCTATGAAAAGCTTTGAACTTTTATTATAAACAGTCTAGATAAAGTTTTAAAAGAACAACGGTTTATTGCACATAAGAATATTTCTCTAGTAGTATCCTGATTTTTACTTGCAGGTATGAGGGTTTTGTTTTTGTTTTGCTTAATATTTTCGCAATTATATCAATTGTGTAATAATAATACATAATTTTCTGCATTATTTTCGCTACTTAAATGTTCAAACAATGCTTACAGGATTAATATGATTTTTAGACCATCTCCATATTTGATCTAAGAATATTGCTGTGCTTAAAATAATTATGATCAATGAAAATTTCTGAATAAGGATTAATTTTTAGAATTAAGAATGAGGTTCACGAAGTTCCAGTAAGAAAATATTCTTGATAATATCTTAACGATGGAAACCAATATGTATAGTTAAATCATCAATAATTTGATAACTATTATATTACAATAGTTCATTTAATTAATAGTAATTTTAATAAATATGTTATTATCATGATCAATGCAAATTTCTGAATAAAGAATGATGTTAAGAATTAAGAATGAGCTTCACGAAGTTCCAGTAAGAAAATATTCTTGATAATATCTTAACGATGAAAACCACTATGTATAGTTAAATCATCAATAATTTGTTTTCTATTATATTACAATAGTTATTTAATTAACAATAAATTTAATAATTATGTGATTATCATGATCAATGCACATTTCTGAATAAAGATTAATTTTTTAAGAATGAGCTTCACGAAAGTAAGAAAATATTCACGATTAACGATGAAACCAATATGTATAGTTAAATCATCAATAATTTATTATTTACTATATTGCAATAGTTATTTGATTAATAGTAATTTTAATAATTATCTGATGAATAATTTAATATTCATTATAACGAAATGAAATAAATTGAGTTGAGAAGCCTGCCATATTTCTGAAAAACACCAATCATTTCAACCTATCCTACAAAAATGAGGAAATGTTAACAAATTTTAATTACATATTTATTCAAATGGATTATTAATTCGTCAGATTACTTCCTTTAAAAAGTTTTGAGTTTTATAATTTACTTGATAAATAACAGATGGCAGCACTTAATAATGTCGATAAAAAACAAAATTTACAATGTGTCTTTTACATGTAAAATTGCGAGCATGCAACTTTTGACTTTAAAATAGCATCATTTGCAGTAGTTTCTTAGGAAAATCAAATTAAATTTGCTAATTTATGGCGAATTATATCTTACCAATTCATTTTTATCTTCTATAAGTTACTAAAAAAATGTTTGTGTATTTAAATTTCTTATAACTTGAAAATTACTTCATAGAGAATTTCCTTCAACCTATATTTATTTTGCACTTGTGGTACAATCATGCAAAAATTCAATATGTAATTATATGCAGCAAAAAATCACGGAAGAATTATTTTAAGTTATTTTTAATTCTTTAAAAAAAATTATTGTAATGAACTAATCTATCATTTGTGATCAAGATTCCGCCTCCGAGTCCAGACTTTAATCCCATTGCAGATTTTTGGGCACACTTACAGCAAAGAATCAATGAGCACCAGATTTCTAATAAGCAAGGCTTAACGAAGCATTGGTCGAAGAAAGGGACAAAATTGAAGCATCATTTCATAAGATACTTGTAAAAATCTATGCCAAATCGACGGCAAGAGAACAGAAATTGCAATGATGGCCCAACAGGATAATTAACTTATCTATTTCATGATTATTCACAATTTGAAAGACAGTGTGCCAAATCTTTTTTGACTACAATTTTTTATTTGATTTGTTTCACTTTAAATTTTTAAACATAATTATATTGTAAAACGTATTATATTTGAGTTATTATGAATCCCATTTATCAAGGTGTGATGTATTTTATTCAATTTGCATCAGTTATCACACATACTAAAATGAATTTTTATTGAATTCCGTTGTGTCCCTATACTTTTTGAGTTGTGACTGATACTCAGTGTCCGGCAGTGCAGGATAGACAGCCCATGGGTAGTCTACTCATAGATGGAAAAGAAAGGTGGCAGCTCGTATTGTGATTGTGGCCAATTGGCACCTAGCACTCTGGCCTTTAGTACCACAGGTTTCAGGTTCGAATCCTCCGGGGCATAGATGGGTGTTAGTGGTTCGGAATCCACGCTAAACAGTAGGTCCTGGTCTAATTAGCCTAAAGTGTGCATAAAATGATAGTAGAGCGACAAACCAAACCGAAGCAGTAAATAGAAGTCCGATTTGGCTCCCAGTCGCTGAAGAAAGAGGGCAGAATCTTCCACAGAACATATGCAAGAGAGCTGGAAAGAGGCAAGATGCATATGCTGAACATCACAAACGTTATCGAGTCTTTCGTTTTTGAAACAGTGTCTACAACAATGCCACCAGTAGATTGGACCTCAGCTCTAATGCTCGCCAGCGGAGAATTAGACTGGGACTTACAGTTTAACGTGGATTCAAAAGACATATTGTATAAATAATGATCGATAAAATCGTGCTACGAGGATCGAACTTATCTTTTTAATTTTCATAGGTTTAGTAGTTTTTAATACATTTAAATTCTTGATTATTAATATTTTAGTAGACACAGAATTTTATTTTTGAGAATTGTTTGTGATGAAGATTTTAAGAATAGTATATTGAATAATTTCCTGAAGTCAGAATTTTATGTGAGTCCATTGATCTGGCTAATAGTTCCAATGATTTTGAATTATTTTTTGAGCATTTACTATGAGGAATTTAGCAGAATATTCCCAAATAAGAAAAGTATATGTGATTATGGGCCTGATGGCCGTGCGACTAATTCTCTGACGCTCGTTGCCACCGGTTTCGGGTTCGAGTCCCTGTGGTGCTATGGATTTTTGTAGTGGTTGGGAATTCACTTTAAACCATAGGTCCCGATCTAATATAGCTGTAAAGCGTTTGGCGTAGGGCTGACAACTCCACCCATTAAAAAGATAACATCTCCTGACTCGAAATCTGCCAGTAGGCAGACGGCCTTGGCTCACCATGGGGCTGTTGCGTCAATGAAGAAGAAGCAAATATGTGATTACGAGTTGAAAAGTCATTGTATAGATAAAAACTTTATTTTTTTATAATATAAAAAATATAGAAAAAAATTAACGCTATCTTTTGGGAACTTCATGCAAACAAATTTAAAAATCATTTATGGGGATTGAGTAGAAATTTAAATTATATTTTGTCCAAACTGAGTAACGCAAAAAGTGAAACATGAAATATAACCTTATATATTTGTGGGTAAAATCAGATTTTCAACACACTTTTAATTTGATGCACATACTATTGTTGCCTTCAAATCTCTCTTTTTTTGAACCTCAGCGAAATTCTGAACAATGTTCATTCAATAGCACTACTTTGGAGGTTAATTGATACAAGAAAACATAATACTAACTCTGATGTCTAAACCATTTGAAACCAAACTATTTTTAGAACAATTTCATTAACCTCTACACCAATGCAGTAGCATTTCTACTAACTGGATCATATTCTCTTTCTCTGTATTGCTAGTTTGGAAAATGAAATAGAATTTAAATGAATATAGGACAGCATCGCTGTAAGATCGCTACTCGGAAATCAACATTTCCGGCTACAAAGTTTAGATTGCTCCCAACTCTAATTTGTTGTATGTATAATTAATTTTATTAATAGTTCTCATATTAATTATATTAAAATTTATGTGCATGATATTTTTATGTGTAGGGTAATTTTAAAATTTTTATATTCAATTAATAATGATGGTTTTTTTCCGATTATAAAATTTCATCTATTAAGGAAATAATTGTTTTTAATAAATATGATGATTTTATAATGTATCTCAGGTTCAAAAAAATTTTATTTTTTATCATAAATAAAAAGAAATCGCATTTCAACCAAACTTAAGAGAAAATCTAAATTTAAGCATTTAAATTTGACAAATTTTTTGAAAGATTATAATGCATTCCTCATTTCTTTATAATAAAATTACGATTAAAAATATCACAATAACATGCAAAATTTAATAACACGATAGAAAATTTACAAATCTTAAAATTGGAGTTATAAGAGACTTAGCTTAATAAGCAGTAAATGGTTACTTATTGATTATGTGTTATGATTTTTTTTTTAAATATTCGTATATTGATTATATGCCATGAGGTTTTCGTATATTGATTATATGCCATGAGGTTTTCGTATATTGATTATATGCCATGAGGTTTTCGTATATTGATTATATGCCGTGAGTTTTTCGTATATTGATTATGCGCCGTGAGTTTTGTATATTGATTATGCGCCGTGAGTTTTCGTATATTGATTATGCGCCGTGAGTTTTTCGTATATTGATTATGCGCCGTGAGTTTTTCGTATATTGATCATACGCCGTGAGTTTTCGTATATTGATCATACGCCGTGAGTTTTCGTATATTGATCATACGCCGTGAGTTTTTCGTATATTGATTATGGATCGTGAGGTTTTCGTATATTGATCATACGCATACGCGTGAGTTTTCGTATATTGATCATACGCCGTGAGTTTTTCGTATATTGATCATACGCCGTGAGGTTTTCGTATATTGATTATGGGCCGTGAGTTTTCGTATATTTCATGCCGTGAGTTTTTCGTATATTGATCATACGCCGTGAGTTTTCATACGCCGTATATTGATTATGGATCGTGAGGTTTTCGTATATTGATTATGGGCCGTGAGGTATTCGTATATTGATTATGGGCCGTGAGGTTTTCGTATATTGATTATGGGCCGTGAGGTTTTCGTATATTGATTATGGGCCGTGAGGTTTTCGTATATTGATTATGGACTGTGAGGTTATCGTATATTGATTATGGACTGTGAGGTTTTCGTATATTGATTATGGACTGTGAGGTTTCGTATATAGATTACGGACTGTGAGGTTATCGTATATTGATTGTGTTAAAATTTCTATTAGGTGTCAATGTGAATTTTTTTTTCTATTGAAAAAATGTCAAAAGATTAAATTAAATACTAGTATACACATGAAAAATCTTTAATTTATCTGTCGTGGTATTTGTACAAAAAGATTGTTTATTTTCAAAATATATAATAACGCTATTTTTATTTACTATTCGCCCAGTTTTTGGTGTGCTCTAAGAAAATGAGTAGTTAACATAATTATACATTTATTTTTAATTATTATATTGTTGAATAGTAGACAATGTAAAGATCTGTTCATTCTGTTCTAAAGAAATTACGTTTAAAACATTTTATAACAATTTTTATTTTAGCTTTAATGTTATTCAAGTTTTTATTTTTATTTTATATAGTGTATTGATTATCAAACAAATTTTTAATTTGATTTTGATACAATATTTTATTATTAAGACTTTATTTAGCTCAGAATTGCTTAATACTACTGTGTCCAAAAGTAAAACTCTTTATTTATTCCTCCAAATTTATTTCATCGCCTTCAAAGTGATCCCCTCCGGACACAATGCACTTATACAACTTTTTTCCCCAATCTTCAATGCATGATAAAAAGTCATCGGCAGGGATGGCCTTCAAAGGGCGCGGCGATTCACGTTGAATATCTTCAATCAATAGATAGGTTATAAAACTCAAATTCCCCGGAGTGGTGTGTTCTTTTGAGTTTAGGGGAATAGCAAGAAGTGTAACGATGTGAATACGGTGGTAGTGGAACGATATGGGTTTCATTTTTGGCAAAAAGTCACGAAGAATCAATGCAGTATGAGCTGGCGCATTCAGTGTTTTCGGTACCAATCGAGATTTGTCGCGTTTGAGGCACAAAATGGAACTGAACAATCCTTTTGAAATTCCAACATCATCAGCAAGGTCTCTAATTGTAAATCGACAGTTTTCAAGCACCAAATCTTTAATTTTTTGGACGTGAGCTTCGTCGGTTGAGGTTCATGATGGACTAGAGGGCGCTTCGTCTTCAACGTGTTCTCTGCCTTCTTTGAACTGTTTATACCACTTCTAAACATTTCTTTCCGATATAGGAATGCTCACCTAATGTTTTCTGGAACATTCTATACATTTTCGCAAACAAAATTTAATGCAAGTTCTTTGCTCAATTAATTCAGACATTTCAAAAATCGCTGGTCAAAAATTCAGTAAATCACCAGAGTCTTTCGAAATAATTTGCTTTGTTCTTCATCATTTATCACTTGTTCATTTCATAATAGAGGAAAATATGCAGTATTAAATGCAGTATAATTTAAAATTAAAAAATATATGAACAACTTTTTCCTCTTGAAGATGGTTAAAGCAGATTTCTTAATTACGTATTGTAGTTTCTCTAATGATAGTGGTTTCGTCATAGAGTAGATAAACAGAACACGCTTTCATAATCACTACGCCAACCAATACGTAATATATTAACAATTATAGATGCGCAGAATTTTAGGGGTTCTTTTTGTTCAACAATATTTTTGACTGTCAAAAAATAAAACAACTTCCAGATTTATTTAGAAACATTTTGGTCATGTACTTAAATCAGTACAAATTCAACGGATAAATATCTGAAAAATAATTTTATAGGGCAATTTAACTTCTATTTTTGTGCATGGACTTAATTTAACTTGATTTGACTTTGAGATTTATGCTCGTTTGAAAAAGCAAAAATCGTGCATGAAAAAAGCAAATATAAATTTTCAATAGATAATGCATTAAAATGCACAAGCTTCTTTGAGTCAACATATGTAGTAGATTCCACAATTGTATACATAGTATTTTTTCTTTCTCCGCTAAAAGGTCTAAGGGTGCATTTCTATTATCAATGCGATGCCAATTTTGACGAATCGGATTGGCGATCCAGAAGGATTGACAGGATTTAATGATTGATTTATTCACTACGGTCAATAATTTTCAATCGCTAATCCGAGTCGTCAAAGTTGACGTCACGTTGCCAAAGAAAACGCACCCTAAAATAAAATAAATAATAATAATAATAATAATAAAAGTGACTGCATATTCAAAATTCAGACTTTACCATCTTGACTCTTCAAAAATTGTCTTGTATAACTCTGTGGTTATGCAACAGATTTAATAACAATCAACACACAAAGAATACAATGTGCGAGATTTAAAAGTATGTATCTCATTTAACTAAGCTAATATTGTTAAATAATTAACCTTTCTCTTATAAACAGCATTCTACTTTTATTGCAATCTTGAATCACATATGTTTAAAGCTATTTCAAACGTTAAGACTCGCGTTTGGAAAATTAAAGGCATACATCTGTAAGATTATTTAATCCTTTGCACTCGAGGGCTCCGGAGTGGAGTCATTTAAAATTTGTCTTCAAGCTAGAGGGCTCCGATACGGAAACAATGCTAATAACGATATAAGCAATGCGTTTCTTTTTTTTTTTTTGCGTATATCAAACTTACATGTGAATATGATCTTTTCACTAAAATCGCTTCGAATGAGTTGCTGGTAATACGAATGAAAAAAATTCGAGTGTAAAGGGTTAAACAGCAGACAGATGGTTGCAACATGTAAAAACAAACAGCATAACTCTTGGTGTCGAAAAGAAAATTACGGGCTCGTATCAGAAATTTGCTAGTTGGTTAATATTTGTTTGTGAAATCTTCAATCCAAAACGCAACTAAATGATTTATCGAATTTCAATACCATTAGGCAACTTTGCTTTGGAAGTAACTTGTTGCATCAATGCAGTGGTTGGTAGAATTGATACTTTTATGTTATAAAAATACTTTTGGTTTTTAATTTCTCTAGTAGTGAAACAAATATTGAAATCTGAAACTAACAATTCTTAGATTCTAAAGAGATTAAATTTTTACGGGAAATTCCAAAGAAAATTCGATACAACTATGAATGCATTTAAAAAATCAACCAGAATTATAAAATACTTAAAAATTGCAAGTAAATTTAGAGAGAAAGCATGATTTTTTTTTTTTTTTAGTCATGCGAGAAACTACAAAATATCGTAAAATAATTACTACTAAAATTTTTTACATAAAATTCGAAAAAAAAAAAAAAAAAAAAAAATGCTTGTTTGCGAAAGCAATTCGTAAAGTATTACAAAAATCAAATTATACTGGTTGATTAATCCTGAAGAGCTTTCATTTTTATAAAAAAAAAAGACAAAAATCGAATTTAAAAATTTTGGAAAAAAAGGAAGTTCTCTTTTGACAATTACTGTTATAAGGTGGAGAAAACCTTTGTTAGAGGCTTTATAAATGGGTTAATTGGTTAATAACGTCCCGGCAAAGTAGCCCCATTTGGCGCTTGCGCATTAAACATTTCTCACAATGTTATGTTTCGTTGTAAGATTGATGAAAGAAGACTTATTAATGTTATATATTTTAATGGATATTTATTTGTAAATTTATTGCAGAATTTAAGAAATAAAAATTTGACCTTGATATTGAATTTGATTTTGCTCCACCAATTTTAAAAGAAATTTATAATTCATGCATCAAAGTTGTTTCTTCACCTTAACTGTCAAAATTACCTAACATATTGAACAAGATACTCTAACATACCTTACTTATTGCCATTCAATGTTTAGTATAAATTTATACTATTTAACAAATTTTTCATTTGCTAATTTTTAATTATCTGGTACTCTGTGTCACAGGTTTCGGGTTCGATTCCCGGCTGTACCATGGATGTTTCTAGTGGTTCAGAATCCACTTTAAATCGTAGGCCCTGTCTAATATGACTGCAGAGCGTTAGGTATAGGGCTACCGTAACCCGTAAAAAAGAAAACATTTCACGTTTCGGAATCTGCCAGCAGTCAGATGGCCTTGGTCAGACTCCTTATGGGTCTGTTGTACCATTAAAGAAGAAGAATTTTCAATTAAAAATTTACTATTAAAATATTTATATATTCAATTATTATTTATTTTTGTATCAAATTCATAACTGCATTTTTAAATCTAATTACACCCGATAATAGATTATTGTTAAAATTTAATTGCATCCAATAAATGAGTTGTACTCAGGCTGATTTCTCCTTTTTTCTTTTCGCTTCCCTTTGACTGGATCCATCTCATCTCTACATTGTATGGCAAGATAAAGTTCATCTTCAATCCCGCGTCTTCCGGTATTGCACTGTTTGCAGAAATTGACACAACATTGAAAGCATTCTTATCTGAAAGTTCTTATCAATTTTTTGTTTACACGAAATTCTCTCAAATTACATATTTTCTTTCTTCACCTGAAGCAACAAACAATAATTGTTCAATTAATCAATCATTCACTATTGCTGAAGAGTATTGATGAAACTCTTATTTGTGTAAACAATAACGTTAGTTGGAATTTTCTTTCTATAGTGAATTAATCTTGAGTGCAGATTTTAATTTTATAAAAACGAAAATATTTTAAACCAAAAAATTTTTTGACAAAAAAAATGACAGTAATAATAATTAATATTATTACTGTTTTTTTTTTTGTCAAAAAAAGTTTATTTTAAAATTTTTTCGTTTTTATAAAATTAATATCTGTACTCAAGATTATTATCAATAATAATTAATAAACAAGTATAATATTAATAAATTGTTTATAATAATTTGTTTACTATTTATTATTATAAATTAATAATTAGTAAACAATATATATCCCTCTATTAAATAAATAGTCTTTAGAAAAGTTGACTCTTAAGTTGATTATCTTGATAAAGTTGTGATTATCTTAAGACTAATTTTTTGTGCTTAAGCAATACCTCGCCAAATGTTTGGTTTTTTTTCATAACGATGCATTTCTGGAAGCTAACTTCAAATTTTGACAAGGGTTACTTGTTGTTTTGAGTGCAATTAAAAAAAAAAAAAATGCGAAATCACGTAACAGGGCGTATAAACAACAACAGTATTACGTGACTACCTTCACCTATCGTTCACCTTCAATCCTCTCACCTCTAAGAAGCCCCTTTTACCGAAGTCCCTTCTAACCGTCTTCTCTGGGGATGTCCTGTGTCATTGAACCTTGAGCTTGCATTCCAAAACAATCTTTCGAATCTTTGATGGAGGGGGATGGACCAAGTTAAGAACCAATGTCTGTTGGATTTAAATGCCACTACGAAAAAAAAAAAAAAAAAATAATTAATACTCAGGAAATAAATAGAGCAATCAATGCAGGTTGACATCAAATGAAAACATTAAGGTGATTTGGACAGAGGGTGGAATCCCTGGTCCGACGCTTTAGTATAAGCAAGGAAGGTAGAAATCCTGTAGATAATTTTTTTTTTAATAATTTCTTTACATTAATTAACTTAATTGATTTAATTAAGTGGATTAGTAATTGATTTGAATCAATTCTCATCATCAGTAAAAACGCCGATAATTAGCATACTTTACCGAATTTTTGTGGGTAAGTATATTAAATATTGCCTTAAAAAAGTAAGTATATATATTCAGTAAGTTTATATTCGTGTTTTTAAAGTAATAAAATGCTAAATTACGAATGCAATCTTTGAATGTAAGATGTTTATTTGTGATACTTATCATCTTTAATTAACTATCTAATAATTTTTTATATTTTACTGTTTAATAAAGAGCCTATTGATGTGCTAACTATGCTGGTGTGTGTATGTAATCTAAAATGTCTTCAAAAGAAGGAAGAATTGAGTATATTGGTATTGGGTACCCACTAAGTATAAAAATTAGTTTAAGTTATTATTATTATAGTTCGTGAATTCCTCCTATCTCATAATATTGGATTTCTGAGAACACATTACAAGATTACTTAAAAATATATCCAAATTTAACTCTATTAGATTTTTTTCATGTGGGTTTCACATGGTGTATCAGACATTCTGAACTGATTTGCATGAATTGAAGCAGTATATGACAGCTTCTATTAATTCATAACTCCTCAAACACTTGCTGAAATATGGCAAGAAGTCGAGTATCTTTTTGGTGTATACTATGGGAAACCAAGATTTTTCGCATTAAAATTTATTAACTTTTGTAATGTATTGGAAATTAGTTAGTAGAAAACTATGTAAAGAAAAAACCTTGAGATAAAAATAAAATGTCTGCACTATGTTTAATAATTCTCAGGCACCAAGTAATTACAAATTGTTTATGCATCATGCATTAAAAATAAAATAATTTAGAAGATAAAAGAATAAATAATTTAAAAGATAAAATGCTAATTATTTTGTTTTATAAATTTATTATATTTCCTTATTTTCATATGACAGTTTTACATGATGAGCATTTTAAAAATCTCTGCCTACTGTAGATAAAAGAAAGACGTCATATTTGTGTTTAAAATGTATGCGTGCAATCATATAATTTTTTTTTGGCATCCTATTATTTGATAAGCATGAGATTATAAGAAAAAAATGAATTAGAAATTTTAACTTTTAGAAACTAATACTTTTGAATTTTAAATAAATATATTATTGCAAAAAAAAAAAAAAAAAAAAAAAAAAAAAAAAATTAAACATATGTTAACGAATGAAACCGTGATATTTTTATTTTAACTTCTTTTTATGAATTTACTCAAATTTTGAATTTAACAAGATAATTAAACAGTTATAATGGACAAATTAATACCACAACCATCTTCTGCATAGTTATGTGCATAAATAACTATTTTAACTATCACGTTAATTATTGCCTCATATAAAACGAGGGACAGTGCTCTGACAAATCAATGAATAGATATCTGAAAGAAAATTTTGATGTCTTTTTATAATGTTAAATTCACAAGACTCTTCAAAACAATTACACATATCAATTACCACATTTAGCATTTTTTTTTTATTTTCTATTTTTTTCACTATTCGAAGTAATTATGAATGCATTAATTGAATGTAAAAAGAAAAACAAAAAATTTAAACACGTAATTGTAATTTTAACATTCAACATTTAACATTTAGAATACATTATGCGATAAACATTATTTTGTTGAAAAAAGGAAGTAAGAGAAAAAAATATATCTTAGTAATTTTTCTGAGTGGGACATATCCTGAATATTTACATGTAAGCTGTGAGAAAGGAGAAAAAAAAAACAACTGCCAAAGTTTTAAAATAAAAGAAAAACATCAAAATTTGCTTTCAGATATATATATGTAGATTCAACGTCTAGATATCTGAAAGCATATTTTGATGTTTTACTTATAACTTTAAATTTACAAAATACTGCAAAACAATTACACACATCAATTATAATATTTATCGATTTTTTTTTTTGACATTTCCGACACTTCAACATACTTGAAGTCATAAGCGAAAAGATAATGTGGAATTGTATATAATAACTGAAACGTGATAATGCGAATTTCCAGTTGCTAGTGTTAAACAATCATTTTAAAGTTAGAAAAAAATATAGTTAAATAATTTGAAGCTTAGTTATTTGAAAATGTGTCATATATATTTTAAATTATCTGTTTCATTTATTACAAAAATCAATAAACCTAAAAAATCCTAATTATACTTTTTTTCTATTCGATAAAAATTTTTAGCAATATTTTGGTATCTTTCTTATTCTTATAAAGATAATATTCAGCATGCTTGAAAACGTTTTTTATGAATAAATATGGAATTATTTTGTAAATTCATATTTTCCGTTTTTTATGTACGCCATATATTTTCTTTCAACATCCAGCGTCATAGACGCTTATTTTGGCCTCACGTTATTTAAACTGAATTTAGATATCCAGTTGATGAATCCATTTTGACACATCAACACAATACATATAATACGCAGACATAAATACGCAAACGGATAATGAGGAATTGTATATAATAACTGAAAAGCGATAATGTGTATTTTCAGCTGCTATAATCTTAAAGAATCATTTTAAATTTAGAAAAATTATATTTAAATAATTTAACGATTAATTATTTGAAAATATGTTATGCATAAAAATTTTGTCAATATTTTGATATCTTTCTTATTCTTATAAAGATAATATTCAGCATGTTTGAAAACGTTTTTTATGAATAAATATAGAATAATTTTTTAATTCATGTTTTCATTGTTTTATGCACGTCATATATTTTATTTCAATATCGAGCGTCACAGACGCTTATTTTGGCCTCTTACGTTATTTAAACTTAATTTAGATATCCAGTTGATTAATATGATAAAATTTGAATTATTTGATAACTAAGCAACGTTAAATTTACAAATTTTACAGATTGCAGAAAGTTGATACGACTTCAATTTCCTTTATTCGTCCTTGTAAGAAATATCTTATTAACGTATTGCTCCTTTGGATGAATGTCTTCGTTCTATTGGCTTTCTAAAGGGGCTATTTCAAGGGAAAAACGAGTATTACAAGTCTCAGTTAATTTTAACGGGACATTTTCTTACTTACCATTATTAAGTGCTACAATTTTAAGAATGCCGTTGGTTAGCTGTTATCTGCACCTTTCCTGACTTGCACAATGTATAACGGAATTGTTACTATTATTTTTTTTTTTTTACTGGTTGCTCTTTTTCAACACCTACTTTCTAGACTTTTCTTCTGTAAACACGACTTACGAAATACGCTATTAAAGAAGCAGCGAATAATAAGGACAGGTTAAAATCACGAAAGAAAAGTGCATATGGTGAGTTTTTTTTTTATGCATTTCATTGGGGTTTTATCGTTTCTCTTTTATGCCGTTAGTTTCCGCGTTATTGTAGGATATATAAAAATATATTTAAATGTACTGTTTCATAAAAATGCAATATTTTTTACGAACATATAGAAGTATACAACATGCACTGTTATACGTTATATATTGCAATAATTTGTAATAAATTAATAATTAGTAAAATATGTTTATCTGCAGGCGTATTTAAATGATGAATATTTCTAAAAAAAAAAATCATCTTTTATAATACAATTTCCTAGAACTCTAGAATTTTGACAGCAACAAGCTATCCTATCTGCATTTAATTAGACAAGGTTTGATCTTCATATGAATATTAAATAAGCTTATTAATTATTAAATAAAGCTTTTAATATCTTTATAATGTTTTAATTTATTTAACACTTATACACACGTTTATTTTATACAAAAAGCATCAGCATTGGAAATTTGGTTCAATATCTAACCATAGTTTAGTATCAAATTCAACAAAAAGATACAAGAAACTTAAATTACTAAAGTTAAAATACTGGATTTTTTCATATTTATTAATATTTTTAGTACAATATTTTATCTGGGTTTAATACTTGTGATTCACTTTGAAATTTTTACTTTATTAAATACATGGTAGTTATGTATGTCTATATATATATATATAATATATATAATATATATATATATATATATAATAATAATAATAATAATAAATTAATAATTAATAAAATATGTTTATCTGCTGCATATTTAAATGATGAATATTTTGGGTAGAAACGTTCTTTTATCAAACTGAAAATGAATTGAATATTTATAAAAAAAAAAAAAGATTTTACAATAAAATTTCCTAGTTCTCTAGAATTTGACAGGAACTCTCGAAGCATTAATTTAATTCGACAAGGTTTGATCTTAATATGAATATTAAACAAGCTTGTTTCAGTTTATTTAATATTTATACATAAGCGTATTTTATACAAAAATCATCAACATTGAAAATTAGGTATAATATCTAACCATAATTTAGTATCAAATTCAGCAAAAAAAAGATACAAGAAGTTATTAAAATAAAATACAGGATTCTTTCATATACTTATTTTTAATATAACATTTTATATGGGTTTGATACTTGTGATTCACGGTAAATTTTTTACTTTATTAAATACATGATAGTTATGTATGTCTTATATATATTTCTTTAAGAATAATATATCACAAAGGAACTACTACAATAATTAGTTCTGATCCATTTTATTTATGAACTTTTAAAAATGATAACTGTTCCCCTTGATGCACATATTGTACCACTTTCGAAGAAGAAATAACATCTTAAAAATTAAAAAAAAAAAAAAGATGTCTCAAGTAAATGTGTAGCCAATTAAGTACATTAATATTCAAGTATTGGACATCAAAAAAAGTATTAAATAAGTATCATCAAAACAAAACTTTAAAAAATGCGCTTACAATTAACTATTAATTTTATATAATTCTGACAAATTATTCACAATAAGTATTATTCTATTAAATGCATGATATTTACGAATACTTTCTTGTAATAAAGGTTTATCGGTTTTAGAGAAGATGTATCAATAGTTTATATAATTCTTTTTATAAGATTGAAAATTATAAAGATTGACACTGTTATCCAAGAAAGGAGTAGTCATTAATTAGAGGAAAATTAAACTTAAAATGAAAAAAAAAATAGTAATATAATTCATGTAAATAACTCAATAAATACATTGACATTTCTAATTCTAGCTAAGAGTTTCTATTTTAAGTAAAAGTGTAATCGTTGCTACGATTTATGTTATAAAAATAGCTTTTGTTGGTATAAAAATACCTTTATTTGTTATGGTATGTAATAAATATTTTTACAAGTTCAAAAAATCGGAGAAAAATCAAAAATCAAGTGCGTTTTCTTACGAATATCTTGAACACGGATATATTTTTCAAGTTAATTCAATTCCTTGTTTAGAATTATTAATCGAAGACAACAACACATTTTCAAACTAAAATCCAAGTCCTATTTGGGAGATAATCAATTATTTAAAATTATAATTGTTCCAATGTTGAATTTTATCAGTCCAGAATGGCAAATTAGCGAAATTTAAATTGAGTGAAGTACAAAAAGAAAAATTGGCTTTATTTTCGAGACTAACTTAAAATACCTGAATTGCTGAAAGTGATTTTAGTTTTCTTTTGTGACATTCTATGTCTATGTAAGTTTCAAAAGAAATCTGGTAAAAGAAATCTAAAATGATTATAGTTACTCGTGTCGACAAAATCTCTAATAATTTTTCAAGTTCTTCAGATAACATGGCAGCCTATTAAATATAATAACACATACATATTACAACTATAGTATGCAGTTTGTTTATTTACTATTATTCTATGTAAAAGATGAAACAAATACCAAGCATGTGATGTCGTTAACTATCTAGCATGCCTTTTCTTGTTCTTGTTGCAAAACATTTTAAGCGTAGTATAAGTGTTCAGATTGCTAATTGCAATTAAAACTGAATGAAGTAATACATAGTAAAATAAACGGACATGTATACAGTCATGTCCAGAAACCCATTTAAAATGTACCACGTTCGTATAATTCAAAAACAGTTGAATAAATTTAATGATTGGTAACTTATCACTATATCCTTCTCATTATTTATTGATGAGACTTGACTGAGAATACAAGACGCATGTTGTTTCAAATTAGGATTCTTTAATTACATTATTAATAAATATTTGAATTTTTATTGAAATACATTTAGAATAATTATTTTTACTAATAATAAATTCGAAGCGCATCATAAAAATTGAAATATAATGACATTACCTTAAAACACAGCTTACCAGTAAATACTGCATAAGATCTTATTCAAAAAGATAGCGAGTGACCTGATGGCCAAATGGCTAGCGCTCTGGCCGTTGGTACCATAGTGCCACAGGTTCGAATAATGGCGGTGGCATGGATGTTTGTAAGTGGTTCAGAATCCACGTTAAACTATAGGTCTCTGTCGAATTAGTCCAAAAAGACCGTAGAGAGACAAACCAAACTATTCAGAAAGATAATTGTTGTTGGTCTAATGCAGCTGGCAATACAGAGACATTAATATTTATGCCATAAGCAAGGGCTGCCCCCTGTTACTTATTTAGCACTACCTAGGGGTCACGTGTAGCTTGAAAACATGCTACGCACGCAAGTAATACTAACCCCACAACGTTCTACGAGTATATTAGACCGGGACCTACGGTTTAAATTGGATTCTGAACCACTACAAACATCCATTAATAGTATTTTCGCATACATTCTCAAATAAATACCCTTCCCAACGATTCTAATAAAATAACAAATTACATTTTTTGACAAGGAAATTCTCTTATTTAAATTAATTTAGCAGATTCTTTGCTGTCGCCCTTTCGTAATATTTTTAGCTGTAATGATTCTTATTTCTTGTAAATTTTGTAAACAGACAGTGTAATAAATTTATTTATAAAAAATTGTAGTATATAAAATGCAGAAAATATCATTGCGCTTTGATGAAATAAAAGTGAAAAGACATTTATTAAAGCTATACAAAGACATGGAAAAAAAAGCCATGTTTAAGAATGTATTACTTTGTAAACGTACAGAAATCTATCAGAATGCTTATTATTTTGTGTAGCCTATTCACTGGTTTAAAAAGAATGCCATTGAATATTTGGAGGAATTATAAAACTTTATGGATTTCTGGTCCACGAATTCTTATTTATTTCATACATTGTGTGCTAAATGTTATACATTGTTGTTAAATATATTTTTAAAAATTGTAGCACTAAAAGGATAAAAACATCTTTGCACTTTTGAGGAAATAAAAGTAAAAAGACGTTTATTAATGTTATACAAAGTCATGGAAAAAAAACAATCGAAAAAGTGTATTACTTTGTGAACGTACAGGTACCTATTGGAATGTGTTTGTTATTCTTATAATCCTATTCATTGATTTAAAAAGAATGTCATTAAATATATGGAGGAATTGTGAAACTTTGTGGGTTCCTGGTCCTCAAATGCCTATTTATGTCAGATATTGTGTGCTATTTTTGGTGGAATATATTTCAATGAAAGGAGATAAATGTATTTTAAATTCATAAGTATTAATTTTAATGTTGAAAATATCTTTTTATTCATTATTTGGATTATTTTCTTCTGATTGTGCATATAATTACAATTTTGAGCAATGAATGGATTATTTAACATTTTCTCTTTCCACAAAAAAAAACACGCTTTCTGCCGTTATGTTCTGTTAGAATAGCATCACGCTCATTGTTGTATTCTATTATCTATTTTATCAATTGATTCTTTTCCATAATTCATGATATTAAGATATCATTTCTAATTTTATAGCACAATTACGGAAATGCAGTTCTTCTGCTTAAAATAAAATCCTAATTCATTTGATTGTTTGAATTTTGACCTTTTTAATTATTTGATTTATTTGATTCGGTTGAGTAATCGATAATACCAAAGGTTAAACAGTTGAAGTAAAAGTTTTCATTGCAGATACGTGTAATTGTTTTATTTAATATAACTGAATAAACACACACACGCACGCACGCACGCACGCACAAATTAAAATCTCCAATCTCATATTTAAGGCGAGATTAGATTTCCATTGTTTTAAGAATGAGTTTTCCTTTCAAAACTACAAAAAGAACGTTTAAAATAATCGCAACATAATGACAATAAAAAAAGGGCATCTAATGGTAACCCATATTGAGGATTAGACAATGTGAAAAGTTTCTTCAAATGATTACACGATGCTATCTTTTCCATCTAAAGAAAATATGATGTCCCAATTTATCTGCCATCCGCCTTATCTAGCGAAAAATGACCACAATAATTAGACTGATATCTTGTAGAATGCATTCTAGCTTGACAATAGAAACGATTTACAAAAAAAAATTTAATCGATACTTACAGACAGATTAGACTAATAAGATATCTTTGCATTAAGAAAAGAAGAAATAAAATTGTTGCTTGATTCATTTTCCTCTATTTTCACGGGGCTAAGCTTGTGCAAGATTACAAAAGATGAAGTGACCTTGAGAGGAGATCTTGATCCTAAAGCGAGAAGTCTTTTTATTTCATGGTACTGTCAAATAAACGTGATATACAAAGAGTTTCGTTTGTTGATTAAATGGAGTATAATTTTAAATTATGCCATCTTTTCATTGAAATTGTTTCGGTTGTAACATAAGATACAATAATTACTATCATTGTTATATATATAATTTCTTGATCCTAAAACGAGAAGTCTTTATTTCATGGTACTACCAAATAAAGGTGATATATAAAAGAGTTTCGTTTGTTGATGAAACGGAGAATAATTTTAAAGTATACTGTCTTTTTATAAAAATTGGTTGTAACATAAGATACAATAATTACCATCATTGTTGTATATATAGTTTCTTGATCCTAAAACGAGAAGCCTTTTTATTTCGTGGTACTGTCAAATAAACGTGGTAAACAAGAGTTTCGTTTGCGGATTAAATGGAGAATAATTTTAAATTATGCTGTCTTTTCATTGTAATTGTTTCGGTTGTAACATAAGATACAAGAATTACTATCATTAACGTTATATATATTTTCTAAAATTTTTTTTTTTTTTTAGTAGTGCATAAATCGATTAGTTTTTAGACTTGAGTGTTTTTGTGAAATATCACATTATAGTTAGTTTGTAAAGTTTCTATATTGTGATATCTGTCTTAATCATTTTATAAGAGGGGTTTTTTAAATGTGAGAAGACCTAAGTTCTTTATATACTTGTATTCCAAATCAGTGAACTTGAATTTGTCAGATTAAAATGTCAAATTTTTATTTCATGGTACTGCCAAATAAAGGTGATAAACAAAAGTTTCGTTTGTTGATGAAATGGAGAATAATTTAAAATTATGTTGTCTTTTCGTAGTAACATAGGATACAAGAATTACTATAATTAACGTTATATTGAAAGATCTTTAATAGTACTACATAGACTAGCTTTTTAAACTTACAGGTTTTGGGGAAATATCACATTACAGTTAGTTTGTAAAGTTATTATTGGGATATTTGTCTTAATCATTTTAAAAGAGGTGTTTTTTAAATGTGAAAAGACCCAAGTCCTTTATATACTTGTATTACAAATAACTGAACTTGTATTTATGAGATTAAAATTGCATTTTTTTTTTTTAAATTTTGGACTTACTTTGTGTTAAAGTAAAAATTGTTTAAATGCCACTATACAATAGCGAAAAATTCAAACTAAATTATCTTATAGTCAGTGTGACATTAATTAATGTCTTGTTTATTTAATAGTCTACGTTTCTTCTTAAATTATAGAAACCTCTAAAGTAATGCTTGCTTAGTCATAAAGGAAGCACTAAAGTAAGTAATATTAATTATTGGAATAAATAATATTTACTTATATTATTTTATTAATATTACTTAGTTTTTATTTATTAATAGCAAATATGTTTATTTCACTGAAATTGATTTATCAATTCAGTTGATAAATATTTCAAATTTATGCAATAAGAGAATGCCCAAGTGGCCAAAAAAATATATCTATTTTTAAATAAATACTTTAAGAAAATTAAATAAATGAAGAGTTTTTTTAACATAGCAATCTTTTAGAACTAAATATTAAGGATAATTAAAACAGGTTGAAAAATCTAGGAGAATCTTTATTGTATATAGATAACAGGAGCTTATGTTAATAGGTATAGGGTTAATCAAATTTAAATATTAACCTAATTCAATATTCATGAAATCATCAAGAATTTAACTTTAATTATTTTTAACCTACATTTAAACTTGAACCGTGCTCAATCTGTCAATCTATTTCGTAAAATAAGAAAAATTTAAAAGTTTTTAATTAATATGCTAAAATATTATTTTTTTGTTAAAAACAGAATATTGTTAGAAATAGAAAATTTAGAAATTAAAATTAATTACCAGAAAAACAAGTCTTGTGAATATTAATTTTAAATTTCTACGACTTTTCTAAAATTTGTTCCTTAAGTGTTGGTTCTGTTCTTTGGGAGAGTATCTAAAATAAATTGTCTAGATTAACCCTACTTAAAAGAACACTTAGGAAAATTTTGAAGTTTGACTTTAGTTGATTGTTTGCATAGTATTGTATAGTTTAACTTGCAAATTTAACATTGCGGGTTTAGTTCAGTTGTTTAATTTGGTTAAACTCCATTATCTTTGTAGTGACCTGATGGCCAATTGGTTAGCGCTCTGTCCTTTGGTACCACAAGCTTCAGGTTGGAATCCTGGCGGGATCATGAATGTTTGATAATGGTTCGAAATCCAAATTAAACTGTAGGTTCCAGTCTAATTAGCCTTAAGAGGGCAAAAAATGACCATAGATCGGCAAACCAAACCATTATCTTTACTTACTTCAAAGATACATAAAATTATAATGACATCGATTTAGCATCAATCCTGAAAGAAATTCAGAGAATTAATTTATAAATTTAGAAAAACCTTTAAGTTGTGACTAACTAAGTTGACATTCAGCTCTCCTAACTTCCACGACATATCATTACGGGGAACTATCAATTTCTATTGATCTTTTTGTACGTATTGTGCACAATGGACAATGACCTTTTCATTTTTAAATTCACTATTTATGAGTTAAACCGTGACAACTGATGTACATCTAATCTCAACCAATTTAGATTTGAAGTTTCAACGAAAACAAATTGCAGAATATTCCTAAACATAAATAAATTTTATTATTCTTTTTTAAAACCATTTACTAACTAATTCAATGAGAACTAATGTTTTCCCGCAGACAAAAGTTTACCTGGTTCCTGTAAAGACTGTTTCCCGCAGACTCTGAAATCTGTTTAACCAACTTCGGGAGATTTTTATTTCTGTACAAATTTTAAAAAATCAAACTACATAAAATTTTAAATTCGTGTCAGGAATGCTAATTACTTTTAAATTAGTAACTGCTATTTTAATTACAAAGTGAATTTAATAAATAAGTATATTTAATAGGTGAATTTAATTAATAAATATATTTAATAGGTGAATTTAATAATAAGTATATATTTAATAGGTGAATTTAATAAGTATATTTAATAAGTATATTTAATAAGAATTTAATAAGTATATTTAATAAGTGAATTTAATTAATAAGTATATTTAATAGGTGAATTTAATAAGTATATTTAATAAGTGAGTGAATTTAATTAATAAGTATATTTAATAAATGAATTTAATTAATAAGTATATTTAATAGGTGAATTAAATACATAATAGGTGAATTAAATTTAATAGGTGAATAAGGGCATTTGAATAAGTGAAAATATAGACCAATACAGGTCATAAACTTATTACAGTGCCCAAAAGTAAGACTAATTATTTTTTTTTTCAAAAACTCTATTCTTCCAAATTTATTTCATCGCCTTCAAAGTTATACCCTCCGGACACAATGCACTTATGCCAACTTTTTTTCCAATCCTCAATGCATGCTAAAAAGTCATCGGCAAGGATCGCTTTCAAAGCTCGCAGCGATTCACATTGAATCTCTTCAATCGACTCAAAATTGTGACCCCGGAGTGGTCTTTTGAGTTTAAGGAATAGCCGGAAGTCGCACGGTGTGGAACGGTGGTTGTGGAACAATATGGGTTTCATTTTTGGCGAAAAGTCTCGAAGAATCAATGCAGTCTGAGCTGGTGTTTTCGGTATCAATCGAGATTTGACGCGTTTGAGGCCCAAAATGTAGTTGAACGATCCTTTTGAAATTCCAATATCATCAGCAAGCTCTCTTATTGCAAATCGACGGTTTGCAACCATCAAATCTTTAATTTTTTGGACGTGAGCTTTGTCGGTTGAAGATGATTGTCGACCAGCGGAGTCTTCGTCTTCAACGCGTTCTATGCCTTCTTTGAACTGTTTATACCACTTGTAAGCATTTTTTTCCGATATAGAAATGTTCACCGAATGCCTTCTGCAACATTCTATACGTTTCCGTAAGCAAAATTTAATGCAACTTCTTTGCTCAATTAATTCAGACATTTCAAAAATCCCTGGAATCAGTTTTAGCGTCTCACAAAGCCAAGCGTAACTCAAACACTAATGAATAATTTGACGTCAAATTTCACATATATGTTAAGGACAGTGCCAGCAACCAAAAAAAAAGAAAAAAAAATGAAATTCCATAAGCCCTGGTAATTTTAAATTGAAAATTGGTTTTACTTTTTAAACACAGTAGTATCTATACAATAGAACATGTATGGAAATGTTCATATTGCTTTGTTTTTCTAGATTGCGGCGGTTTCTTTGTTTACAGAATATTTCACTTGCTAAAAGTTAACGTGTTTAAGTGTTTTATGCCAATACCGATATCTTTTATTTTACCCTTAACGTTTTACTCAATAAATAGCAAATATGATGAAAATTAAGACATTGTCAGAAAAATAGAATAATTCTTCACACTCAAAATTTGATCTCATTTCTTTAATAATATATTTTTATGATAAAGGGCTATAGATATTAGCTTTATTTTATTTTTTTTTTTTTTTTTACAATAGGACTATTAGGGCTAAATAAAATATAAGAAAACCCAATTGCAGTGTATACAGGTATTTTCAATTTTAGTGATGTATTGTTTCCCTGAATTTTAAGCATTAAATTAAATTACAGGGTTCGTTTCGAAAGGAAAATTTCTGATTAGTAAATATATCTTCAAATATGATTGTAGTTAATAAAAAAAACTTAAGTTATTTAATATGTATGTATGATAATATGATGGTTAAAAAATTATGTTGGAAATTGCAACTTATATAAAAACAATCGGAATATCGAAAGACAACGATTATTATTTGATAAGAAGGCAATACATACATAGAACAATAGAATAATTTCCTAACAAACTATTATGAATGCAATTCCCTTACGAATTATTTTTATAATTGTACTATTTTAAATAGTTATAATTTGCATTGATTCATTTATATCTAGATCCTTGTATTGTAATAACTGAATTCTGAACAACAATTGAAACTGAAAATGATAAAAACCAAATTTTTCCCAAAGATAAAAACTTGAAAGGGAATTGTGGATGTATAAACTGGGTTCACTAACTACTGTTAGCTACAATAGATTTATTAAATAAATATTTCTGTGGTAAATATAACAACTAAAAAAAGAAGAATGTAATTTTAGAAACATATTTACCACAGATTGTTTGATTACTGCTTATTTAGCACTGAAATTTACACCTTATATTTGATTACAATAGGTCTAATGGTCTAGTGGCTTGCGCTCTGGCGCTCAGTACCACAGGTTTCGGGTTCGATGGATGCCATGGATCTTTGTAGTGGCTCGGAATCCACTTTAAACCGTAGGTCCCGGTCTAACATGATCGTAAAGCTTTGAGGGGGTATTGTTACTCCGCGTCCGTAGCTTATCTTCAAGATACCCGCACCTCCTGGGTAGTGCTAAGTGAGTAACGTCTGTGCAGTGCTTGCCTTAGAGCATCAAAGATAATTGTCTCAGAATTTGCAAGCTGCATCAGGAAAAGAAAAATATTTGATTAAAAGGGAATCGTTACTGTATAAACTTGGATCGCCCATTTTTATGTAGTAAATATAACTGAAAAAGAAGAATCTAATTTTTAGAAACATATTTATCATAGGTTGATTGATTAGTGCTTATTTAGCATTGAAATTTAGTTACATTTTATTTGATTACAAGGGCATTGTTGATGTGTAAACTGGGTTCGCCAACTACTGTTGGCTACAATAGATTTATTAAATAAATTTTTCTGTGGTAAATATAACAACTAAAAAAGAAGAATATAATTTTAGAAACATATTTATCACATTTTGTTTGACTTCTGCTTATTTAGCATTGAAATTTACACCTTATATTTGATTACAATAGGCCTGATGGCCCGAGTGGCCGTGCTAAGTGAGTAACGTTTGCGCAGCGCTTGCCTTAAGGCATCAAAGACAACTGCCCCAGTGTTTGCGAGCTGCATTAGGAAAAAAAAAAAATATTTGATTAAAAGGGAATCGTTGCTGTATAAACTTGGATCGCCAATTTTTATGTAGTAAATATAACAATTGAAAAAGTAGAATCTAATTTCAGAAACATATTTACCACAGGTTGTTTGATCACTGCTTATTTGGCATTGAAATTTAGTTACATCTTATATTAGATTACACAAGTCCTAGACGAAGTATCTCGCAATATTGCCTTCACTTAACTGCTGCCCGTGTCTGACCTTTTACTGGCCTTAACCATTTATTAGAAAGATTTGATGTAGTAATTAACTCGACATTTCCTATGTTAAACAATTACTGTCTGGTTAGCTCTTAATCAATTTGCATCATAAACTTTTAAATTCGTTGCATTCATGATCTGGTAATACATCATTTTTAATAATAATCCATGATGATCTTCGTTTATTGGACATTTCTTATTTAGTTTATAAAATAATATTCATAGCTTCAAAAAAAGAAAGCATCAAATCTCTGTGGGAGGTAAATGGATTAATTATGAATTTTTAATTCTATTAATTCAGTCATATTTAGAAATATAAGTGTTTAGCTTGTGGCTTAGCTTTTTTCTTTTATTCTTAAAAAGCCTTCTTTTCCATCTTTGCTATTATTACCAGCATCGTTTTAGTAAATTTTTGTATATAACAGCATAGACTTTTCAATTATATTGTTAATCCCGGTATTTAAAAGCACTAATATATTAAAATAAAGTGTTATCAGTAAACACATTTAATGGTACAATTATTGTTTCACTATCGAAGAGATTTATTTCCTTGTTCATTAATGCTAGAAAAAAAATGTTGTGGATTGTATTAAAAAAATTAGTTGTACAATGGATTAATTCGGAAATGATTTAATTCTTTTAATATTAACAGAAACAAATTAAATGGAGTAGATAATTCGAATTATTAATCTCTTCATTTGTTGATTTTCGTCTGAATATAAGATTTTCTTTGGACTGTGTACATGCTAGCGGCTTAAGGTTCTTCCAATATCCATCCTGGTGGTGGATTGGATGTTTATTGATGGTTAGGAATCCACGTTAAACTGCAGGTCTCGGTCTAATTACCCCAAAGTGTGCACAAAATGACAGTACAGTGACAAGCCAAATCAAACCAATATATTTTTGTATTGTGTATGGAGTGTCACCACTCAGGATATAAATAACTTTTAGCAGTAAATTTAGTATTTTGATAAGTATTATAACTTAGTCTTGGTTCTCGAATTTCTTTTTTAAACTTAACCAGTTTTTATTATACTATAGAACTTTTCCTTCGAACTTTTAGTTTAATAGAAAATGCATTTAATATTCCAATCATATTATTCCAATCTTGGTCAAATCTTACAGTGTACTTAATGTATATTTTTTAAATCATAATTTTTTGAGGATGTTATTTCATACTTTACAACTATAACTGCTTGTTGTTTATTATATTTCTAATCAAATATCTACCTCATTCTATTTTGAACTTTGGCTTTTACCACTTTATTTTTCTAATATTTTTCCTTATTTTTTAATTTCTTAGATATATTGAATAAATTAAAATGGCATATTGCTTTGTTCTTGTTTAAAACTGTTTATTTGAACTTTTAGTTGCAGACGTTCCTAAAGTATAGACAATCAACATTAAAAATTCTTAGCAATCTGGGGTTAAAGATAAATTGAAACAACATAAGATAGTAGAGTATGAGCATTGCATATTAACTAGCAGATTCCATTTTACCAGAACCAAATCAATCTTGAAACCTGTAAGATGATACTGAGCTGCATGTACCTGGTCCGATGAACTCAAACCGGTCACCATTTAAAATGCTACCTTAGGCCTTTTATTCTTCCACTGATGGTTGCATTATCGTGTATAAGGAGTTACAGGACACACTTTGTAAAATTGGGATGAATAACCGTGGAACAACAAGTCACGTGGATATCATACGATTTACTTAAATACATACAAAAGGAGGTTTCGGAACAATACAGTATTTCACTTTTTAGATGATTTTATGCACCTTGGAAGTTTCCAAAGTTTATCACCAGAACTTCACTCTTCTAAAAGGTAATATTTTTCTCTCATCTTTTTAAAGATTTTCTAGTGTTATTTTCTGTAGATATTTTATAGCCTGCTGATTACGATAACTCGTAAGTCAGGAAAAAAAAAAAACCCTTGCTCTAATATAATGAAAACAATACATTTTTGCATATTAGTGATTTTTTTTATATATGATTTTCCTTTTATAAAGTTATCGTAAAATCTGTCAAAGTTTGCTGTTTAGAAAAAGATTTATGTAGAATATTCAGTAAATGTTAGAAAGTACATTTAATAAAGTCATTGTTCTATGTGAATTTCAAAGATTAATTTTGAGTTTAGGAAAGTATAATTTTGTTAAAACTGTCAACTTCATTATAATTATTTTTTCTATAAAATGTGAATCTAAAAATTTACTGTAGAAATTATTCTTTTAACAATTGCACAAACCAAATTTTGCTGTATTAAAGAAATTCTAGCAAGACAAATTTTAGTTACTGATTTCCATGGGGTTTTTTTCCATTCTTTACTTTCTTCTTCATTGGCGCAACGGCCTCATGGTGGGCCAAGGCTGTCTGCCTACTGGCAGATATTTCTTACTTTAAGTAATAAAAATGTACATATTTTAGTAAATTTCTGTCATCACGAATAACAGGTTTTTTTTTTTTCTTTCCCAAAATGACAATATGTAGAAATGATACAAACAGAAATAACTTTATCTTGAAATGACTGCAAAACACATCTATTGATTTTTACTTAAATATAAAACTTCGAACTGTTCGTTTTTATACCTTTTCTTTCTCCTTCAATTTTTAAATTCAATGTGTGAGTTTTTTTTTTAACTTGGGGCTGTTGAATTATTTTTTACTGCAACTAGTCCGCAAATCACATTATTGTGGCAAAAGATTGAAAACAACAAAAAAAGTCATTTTAAAGAAAAAGGGGTGAAAATAAAGAACAGTTCATATGAATAGCTATGTTCTTCAAACAATGCATTTGAATAGCTTTGTTCTTCAAATAGTCCATTTGAATAGCTTTTTCTTGTTCATTCAAAGCTTTTTTTCTTCAAACAGTTCATTTGAATAGTTTTGTTGTTCAAATAGTTCATTTGAATAGCTTTGTTCTTCAAACTGTCTATTCGAAAGCTTTGCTCTTCAAACTGTCCATTCGAATGGCTCTTCAAACGGTTCATTCGAATAGCTTTGCTTTTCAAACAGAGCATTTGAATAGCTAAATGAAAAACTCAAAATAAACAGAACCAACAAGTAAAATAAAAGTTACAATAAATGGATCAACTTAATACAAAAAATATATTCCTTCAAACTAAAACTAAACAGATACGAATTAAAAAAAAGAGTGATGCAACTTTTAAACCTCCATACGCCCAATGTATTAAAAAAAAAATAATAATAATAAGCTCTTCATTTTTTTTTATTTTTAAACACCGAAAGACATTTTTTTGTTGAGTTTTCAATATTTTTGTGTAAATCTTAAAACGATGCCATGGCCAGGTGAATGTCGTTTTGAGAGTGCGTGCCATTTGTTAATCAAATGAACTGTCCTTCTCGACAAAGGTTGAATCATCCTCCAGCAATTAAGAAGAAACTTCCAGGTAAATAAATCGCAACCTAGAAATCATGCTAAAGGAAAGTGAATGCAAATGATCCGCTTGCGTAACACAAAATATTGAAACACATTTTGATGCAGGTAGCAAGTTGAATTCGATATTACCATATGAATTAGCACCTGTATTTTTTCTTCATGAAATTGAATTATAAAAACCTGTATTTCAATTTTGCTGATTGTTTAGGTGAAAATCAAAAATAACTAATTCTCTCCATTCAGATTAATGCAAATTGAAAGTTATCATCTTCAAAAATATGTTTAAATTTTAATAAGTGACTGAGGTTCTTATCTTTAGTACGTATGCTCGTAAATAAATATCCTCAGTGGAAAATAATGAAGCATTTAAATTGTAGATTTCACTGTGTGAAATGTTTGCTAATAGATTTTAGGTTTTTGAAATTACTTGCATAATTTAAAAAATAATCAGTGAAATTTTAACTCAACATATTATATTACCCACTTAACACGCATATAGTGTTTAAATCTATACTTTTAGGTCCACGCGCATGCTCAACATAGAATAGATGGAATATTAGTTTCCTAGTCGTTTCTGTGCGCATGCGTGTAGTTTGGAACCATTAATCTTACCTCGACACCCAACGTCTTGTGATTTTTGGGACTTAAAAAAAAAACCCGATTAATTTTTTTTTTTAAGAAAAAAAAATATTTTAAAATGGGTTTTTATTTTTCAGTCATTTACTTTCCACTAGGGCAAATGGAATTGAATAAAATAACATTACACGAAAACAATTTGCATTTTTTTTGCAAAGAAATACATCGTTAGTATTCTATAAAGATAAAATTGCTTTAAATGATAACTTGTGATTGGTTTGGTTTGTCGCTCTACGGCCCTTTGTGCACACTTTAGGCTGATTAGACCGGGACATACAGTTTAATGGGGATTCTGAAACACCAATAAACATCCATGCCACCGCCAAATTCGAATCTGAAGCCTGTGGTACCAACGGCCAGAGTGCTAACCAGTTGGCCATCAGGCTGCTGATGACTTGTGAAGATGGTTTAGACCAGATGTTGCCAGCCCGCGGCCCGCCATGAATGATTTTCCGGCCCATGAAATTTATCACACTTTTACAAAATATATTTATTTTGTAATAGCCGAAGTAGTGAAAACCAATGCATTAAAAAAAATACAATATGGGTTCATCTATATATTTAAAAATTAACTGTCGAAATTGTTAGAAAAGATTAAGTTTGGTTTTAAAATAATATTCTTGCGAATATATGACAGATATTACCTGTTTCATTTATAAGTTTACAGTTATGAGTTCGCAGAATAAATAAATTATATTCGGCGAACTCATGATATCGTATCGATTTGCAAAAACTAAGTGAAAGAGTGGTGAAACAAATATTGCACCAGTTAAATAAATACATTTTTAATGATTTCATTTTTGTTTAATTTCATTATATTTATATATTTTTTATATTTCATTTTTAGTATTATATATTTCTTTACAATGGGCGTTTAGTATCATTATTATTATATTATCTATGTTTACATGTAAGCATAATAGTAAATACAATAATAACTCATTATGTTTCAATTTTTCACTTCAAAAAATGTTTATAATGGGTCCAAATCTAAAATGGGGATATATAATTTTATATGCAGCCCGCGGAGTTATAATGCATTTCTAAAGTGGTCCGCAAGATCATTTGGGTTGGCCAACCCTAGTTTAGACAGATATTTGATTCAACATATTACTTATGATTCGTTTTATCATTATTATTATTCAGTTAAGATTCCTTTGTGAATTTAAGTTATCAACAATAAATGAAAATTTTTGGATAAAAATAATTTCATGCATATTAAAATAAATCTTTATAAAGTTTTTATACTCATTTTTAAACCTCTTCTCTTTTATTAAAATACGTTCATTTGCTTCAACAGAAATATAAAGACATATCTTTCAACAACTTTTTAGTTCATTCACCTTCAGAATTTTCAAGGATATCTTCTTAATAAAACACAACTAGATAGTTTTAACAAAACGAAAATTTAAACGTACGTAGTAACACTTAAAGACAATTTGCAAGATCAAGTGTGGTATATATCAAAAGAGGCATCATGCTAAACATATTAATTAATGTTACTTTTCTACGAAGCAGTTAGTACAATCTTTGCATTCTACAAGTTACAATATGGAAAAGAGTTAAGCTACGTTTTCGTATGAAAATTGCGATATTTTAAAGGTGAACATGAAAAGAAATACTTTAACTTTTATTGTGAAAGAGTCAGCAGGTTCTTTTTTAAAAAAGAGATCCCAAAATTATTTCTATAATGCTATTCTTATGTTGATTTTCGATAACTATTACAATAGAATGGCATTCTATTTATTTTTTTATCCTGTAAGATAATATCTCTTGGTATAATTTTCTATGTATATAATAGTTAAAAATTTGCAAACATTTTACTTTGAAAAATATTTCTTGAACCAATCACGTTGTAGTTACACCATTCTATGTCATGAACCAATCACGTTGTAGTTGCACCATTCTATGTCATGAACCAATCATTTGAATTTTTGATAACTAAATCTGCATCTTATTTAAATTATTTAGACATTAAATATAGATCTACACGCATCTCGGCCGAAAGATTATTCTTATTAAATGGCTATAATTACTGAATAACTTAATGTTTAAAGTTTCTTGAATTTTTTCCTTGTTTAGTTACGCTTAAATAGAGAGAAGCTTCATTCAATTTGTCATTGTCTTTGACAGAAGTTAAATAAAAGAATTTCTGGTATGTGATTTATTTACTATTTTATTAAATAATAACTTTTATAAATATTTGATCATAAATATATGTTCATGCTTATTTATTTTCAGTTGAAAATATTTATGAACTATACATAAAATGTATATTAATATTAATTAAATTTTAATATTTAAAATTTAATAATTAATAATTTAACTTATTAATAATTTTCATATTTATTATTTTTCGATGAAATTTTCGGTTTTAAAATATTTATAAAATTTTCGATTTAATAGAGTACATAATTTCTTGAATTCTCTTTGAATAAATCCAATAAAATATTATTTAAAGTATTATTAGTTCCATTAAGTTAAATTTAAAATATATGAACTATATATATTCATATAAAACGAATTATATATATTTATTATTATATTATTAAATTATATTTAATTATAATTTATATACATGAATATATACATATATATTCAAATATTAAGTGTCTAAGTCCATGCACTTATAATTATAATTTTTAAGATTGAAGATTTTTAAGAAAGAAATCCAATTGCCTAATTGCAATTTTATTTTACTAAACTTTTGAAACATACCTTTCGTCTTAAAAGTCATGTTATTTCTCCATTCCGTATCTTTCAAAGTAAATTGTTTAACTTTGCCAATTTTTATGGAAAATTTCGCATAATCGCAAAAATTTTTAATGAGATGGTTTTTTTTTTTATATATTATGCATGTATAGGAAAATACAGGTTAAAATGCATTATTATTTTTACTATCCGAGTAAAGAAAATAATGTTGTTAGATTAGGATCTGTTAATCTAATGTACTTTTAAGATTTATTTTTATTCTTATGTTGATTTTCGATAACTATTACAATAGAATGACATTCTATTTATTGTTTATCCTGTAAGATATTTAGTTTGTCTAATTTAAATACCCTTAACATTAGGATATTTGTATACTTAATTCTAGCAATATATTAGGCTTGACAGACAACCAATAGTTTTGTTATAACAGTCACTTATTTTAACCAAAATTTGGTACTTTTGTGAAGAACGAGCATTTTCCATTGTGAATCTCATCATAATTGCTTCCTTAAAGTAGATTACTATCTAGAGAAATATATACATGATTTATAATAAATGTCATATTCAGTAAAAATATTTTATAAGCAAATGCAGCGTAGTTTTTCATTTTGATTCAATTATATAAAACAGTTATTGAATACCAGTTTTTACAAAATTCTTTTGCTGACTGTTAAATTGTTTTGATTACTATCCCTATTTTAAAGATATTTGATTTAAAATAAAACATAAGTTTCAGATTTGTAATTTACATAAATGCAGTTGTGACTTTATCAAATTTATTTATTTATTTATTTTACATTTTTGTTGACATTGTGTATAAGTAGGATATTTAGATCAGAAACTTACAAAACATTTTAACATTTAAAACTAATTTTAAAGTTATTTATATAAAAATTATTTTTAAAATTATATTAAATAACTTTTAATTTGCAGTTAATAAAATAATATTAAATAGATTAGAGAAATTTGTATTTTTTTAAATTTATTTTGTTCTAAATTTAAAAAAAAAATTGATGCCGCAATTCTTTTAGTTCTTTCAATTGGATTAAATTAACTTAAAATATCTTCTATTTGCATTAAAGGATATATTAACGCATTATTTATGTTATCTTTATTTTTTAAATGTGTGTTCTGGACTGAAATGTATTGTTAAGAATGAATTTCAATTAATTTATAACATGTCTGATATTATTGTCTGCTAAGTAAAAATTAATTTAAAATTGAATATGTATTGAAATAAATTGAAGGTTTTTTTTCTGTTCAATTGTTCAACCATTTTTGTACATTAATAATTTATTTCAAAAGGTTATTCTAGGCAAGAATTAAAATACAATCAGATTTCATAATAGTTTTCTTCAATTAAGAAAAATGTATTTAAAAAAAAAAATTCTTTTTATTAGAAATAGTTTTAAAATATTCTGAATTATCCCTAGTTTTACATTTTAAAATGCTTATATAAGCTTCAAATTAATGAAGCTTTTATATTTGTATACATAGATAAAAAAATGCTCTTTAAAATACAATTAGGAGAAAATTAATTTTTTTTTGTATTATGAAATAGTATATATTAATTAAAAAAATATTAAATTGTTTTGCAAGTTTCTGATCTAAATATCCTACTTATACAAAATGTCAACAAAAATGTTAAAAAAAAAAAAAAAAAAAAAAATTAGCCTAGATATATTTGCTTTGAATGCTTCTTAGTACGTTTTATTTCATGTATTTTTTATCATGAATTGAAATATCTTTTTACTAATACACCTTTTAATTCAATCATGTTGGAATCATTTTTAGTAAGAAAAGTTTAATTTAGTTTTATGATGGAGGAATATTCAACGATTCAATTGCTATAGAAAATTATGAAGTTGCCATTACCACGGTATTTTTTGGAGGAGGGGGGAAATAGATATTTGTATTTAAATGTTGTATTATTTAAACCATAAACGAAAACATAATATTTGAAAAATAAACATTAGATTATATCTTAGTAACATGGGATTTAAATTTAATATTCAATTTGTATAAACATTTTGTTGTGCTTTTATTAAGCACAAACGTAAATATAATCTTAACTTGAATCAAATGCATGTATAAAAGTATAATCTTGACATATTGAATATTAGTGCATAATTCATATCATATGATAGCAAAGATATAACAAGTAATTTAATACATTATTAGTGTCAAAAGATGTTGCAATGGCAACATTCAAAAATACTCGGAACATATGATTAATATAGCATAAGACAATTTATGCAGTAGATTACTGTCTATTATATAACAAATATAACATGATCATGCGATTTTATTAAGTTATTCATGGCAGTTAAAGTGAATACCAAAAAATCAGTTTCTGGATAGTGATAAAAATTCTCGTAGAATTTAACTTGTATAACTTATAAAGCATTTAAGAGTGGAAATAATATTTTATAAATTCCAGTGCTTAATAAACGCTGAACCTAAAAATATAACTTGTTGACAAACCACATTGCTTAAGTATCGATGACACCGTGAAAGAAGAAAAAAATGTAGAAAAAAATTAACCCGTGAGACTTGATAGACGAAAAAAATTTGAATAGTGACTTGAATTCTAAGTAGCCATTTTCCATGGTAGGAAGTGGAAGGATATGGCGTTATTTTCTTTACAAAGGTCATTGCTGAAGCATATATTTAATGCAATAGTTACTGAAGACTATTCTTGATAGATAATAGTAGCTAAAATATGCAATACCTTAACTTTTATTTAAGTGATATCAGTGATAAGTTCTTATAAAATTCTTTTCGTAGAGCGATAATAAAATATGTATACTATATATAAATTTATGATATATATTCTCGTTGAACGATTAGCATGTTCAACTGATTAAACGTCAAAAATTTTAAGTTAAATATAATTTTAGTTTTTAAATGATAGATTATCAATAAATATATGCTTGATATGTTTCATGAAAGCAGTTTTATATTAAAAATTTATCCAATTAACTTTATTTCCAAAATTACAGCTAATAAATTATATTTTGAGTTTTTCAAACATTTATTGCTTCTCCAAATACTTCGGCGGCCTGGTGACCAAGTGACTTGTGCTCTGACCTTTGATATCACAGGTTTCAGGTTCGAATTCTGATAGTGTCATGGATGTTTGATAGTGGTTCTGAATCCACTTTAACCTGTAGGTTCTATTTAACTCTCGTATGCACAAAATGACCATAGAGCGACAAACCAAACCAAATATTTACGATAAAATGATTAGTTATGCTGTTTAAAGTTATATAATTTTGAATTATGATAAGATTAACATATAAGTATAGATTTTATTGGAAAAAAATATAATTAAATTTATGCAAAGTTTATAAAACATTATATTCAATAATATTTTGCAAATAAGAGGAATTCTGTTATTTTCATTTGTTCTTCTTTTGTTCGAATGAAAACGCTGATACACTGCGAAATAGGAAATGGAAAGTTTTCTCGAATCAGAATTAGATGAAAAAATTTTAATAAGTACACTTGGCTTACAAATTCATTTTGAATTTCAGAAAGAATAATTATTATGTACTTATTGTGCTCTTTTTTATTTATTTCAATTGAAGAAGGAAGGATGAATACTAAAAGGTATTTGAAAATCCCTTTAAGATATTTTTCCAGTCATAATTAAAACCAATTTTCAGTTCCATTCTCATAATGTTGGCTATTAAAAAATCTAAATTAACGGAATTGATAAATCTGTTAAATATCACATATCCATTTCATTTTCATATGATTCTTAAAAGGCAATCGAAATTTCGTTAGTGAGTACGGAATATGCACAAGTGACGTAGGTAAATTTTTTATTTTGTTAGTTTTGAGGCCAAATTTGAAAAAAAATTGGAAAAAAAAACTTAAAAAACTTAAAAATTTTTTGAAAAAAATTTTTTGTTTGATAAAAAAAAATTGAAAATTTTTTTTTTTTTTTTTTTTTTTTTCCGAGAAGGATGAATATGACCATTTCATTTATTATAAGATAAAAGGCACAATATAATCACATTGAACAGTTTAAAAATATATCAGTGATTTTTGACAACCCTTTTAGAAAGAGCCTATTGTTGATATGACAGAAATAATTATTTAAATAAAGTAAAAAATTACAACATATTTTACATAAATATAGATGTAAGTAATAAATAATAAGTAAATATATTTTCAGTTTTGTTATAGTAGCTTAAGTCATGATCAAAGAATATTTGATATTATTTTTTTCATCCTATTCCCGTCTCCGACCTCTCGGTCATTATTCGACGAGCAGCCCAATACACTAAAGAACGACAAAAACAATCACTAAAGACATTGGCAGTAACATAAAAAGAGATACAGTTAAGAACAGTAGGGCATATGATGAGGTGCTCTCCAGTCATGGGCACGCTATAGTCGCAATGTGGGTAGATATCTGAAGCAGCCAGTCCTATTAAATACAGATGACTGTAAGTTATCATGGCCCATGACAAGTCTAAAGCAGACCACGACGATCGGTTTAAACAGGGAACTGGGGAATTATTGTTGACTTATTCAATATTTTATATTATTACCAGTATTTTGTTTGAGATTATTATGAAATAAATATACTCATATCTCAGTTCGAGATGAATTAATCGAATACATGCTGCATAAATAAGTTTTTTTAACTATTAAAAGAAACTAAAAAAGATTGTCGAAGAGGTAAGAAAACCCTCGTCAGCATCTGGCAGCACGTATTAAAATAAAAGTTAATAAGTTTTATGAATTAATATATAGTTTTATAATATAAGTCGGAATTTTCTTGAAGGTTGAGACATCTCACAAACTTGAAAACATAATTTGCAAAAAGAAAAATTTTTTTTAACCAAATATTTAGAAATTAACAGAGGGATAACAAATTAGCAGAGGATTATAGTTAACTTTACGTTTGTTAAAATTGCAATACAACTTTTATTACATCGCTTAAAAAGTTGCTAAAAGATTTGAGGTTGATACAAGTAGTCCCTTTTCTATTCTTTCTGGCACTGCAGTTCATATTGGATCATGACCTTCTGCCTACTTGTAGATTCTGAAACAGGAGATGCTTTCTTTTTAAGGGGTAGGGTTGCCAGCCTTATGTCCAATATTCTACAGTCAAATAAAACCGGGATCTACGATTTAAAGTGTGGATTTCGAGCCACTACAAACATTCGTGGCACGGTCAGGAACCCTGTGGCAGAGCGCTAATCATTCAGCCATTAGACCCCATTGATGAAACAAGATATTTTTAAAAAAATCTTATATTAAAAAAAAAAATATTTTTTATAATTTATTACTTATTAAGTTATTATTATTTCATAAATAGTATTCATATTAATTTTTTTAGAAAATTTAATTTTTTGTAAAAAGATTTTTTTAATAAAATTTGCTGTTTCTAATATTCATTTCATGATTATTAACAGTTTAAGTAATGTTTAAATATAAGAGTATCAAACATTTTAACAAACCTATTAGGAAACCTGGAGCCAGAAGTATTACAAACGTGCCGTTATTACATGCTAATGTAATCGTAATGAAAATAAAAATTTATATTTAAGAAACTTTAATGATATCATTTTAAAGTAAAATTATGGCTATTAATCGATGAAAAAAAAATTTAATTCCAGAACTTTGTTTAAATTAAGAAAAAATTTTTATTCCCTAATTTTGACTGTTTATCTCATTATTTAAGTTTTTAAATTTATTCAATAAGACAAGATGATCAAAATTAGGATAGTTTTTTGCAGATAATTGGTATAACGGGCAATTACATATTCAAAACAAGGAAATTATAAGATATAAAAGGACATAAAAGTTAGCTTTTTTTCCCTGTAATTACGCATCAACCCTTTTTTTTCTGTATAAAAAGGAAGACTTTCTAATCAATGTATATTAAAAATGGCATTTAAAGAAGAAAAATAAATTTTTTATAGATGGATTTGCATAAATAATGGAGCACAAAAAAAGATATATCCGTTATTATTGACTAAGAAAACAAGATACATAAGATTATTTTCATTATTATTGTGTCGAAGCATCTAATTCAATGCAAATTTATTAAATCACTAGGTCAGCATTGTCTAGAATTACAGTTAACTCAAAGGAATTATGTCTCATTGTGATGATAATTTTTCTCTAGAACATGTTCACAGAAATTTAATCAAAAGAAACAATTAAAAAGTAATTTTTAGAATAAAAAGAAGGGGCAGAAATTTAATCAAAAGGGGGATATAAATAAAGGTTTTCTTCGTTTCTACTTGTATATTAGACCAGTAATTGTTGCTAAAGTCAAACTGCCTTTTCTGTCATTCAAATGTCATTTCTTTTCCTCTAGATTGCGCAATGATATGGTTTTTAGTACTCAATTTCATTTGTAAGGTAACATCAGTGAATATATATTAATTAATACAGTTCTTCTCAACTTTCTAATTTACCTATTTACTGTACCTAAGGATTTGTATAAATAATAGTTAACAAAAGATGCATCCTTTATCATTGACTAAGAAAACAAGATACGTAAAGTTATTTTCATTATTATTGCATCGAAGTGTCCACCTCATATTTAACTCGATCCAAATGCAAATTTTTGAGTCACTAGGTTTGCATTGTCTTACAGTTACTTCAAAGAAATTGTCTCACTGTGATGACCTTTTTTTTCTAGAACATATTCACAGAAATTCAATCATAAAATAACCAATTAAAGTTATTCTTTAGAATAATAGAAGGGGATGGAATAAAAGTTTTCTTCATTTGTATATTAGTCCAGTAATTGTTTTAAAGTCAAAACTGACTTTTCTGTCATTCAAATATCAGTTTTTCCCCTCTAGATTGCGCAATGATATACTCAATTTAATTTATAAGGTAACATCAATGAATTGATACTAATTAATTCAGCTCTTCTCAACGTTTCAATTTACCTATTTACTGTATCTGACCTTTTTTTTTTTAATCAGCAATTAACGCCTCTTGAATATTTTTAGCGTGTTTACATTTTCCTTCAATCTAAAATTAATTTGCCTAAGAAGCAAGAGGTTTACACAATTCTCTCCTTCTTTATGTCAAGGTTGATTTTTAGATTGAAAAAAAAAAAAATTGATCAGTGACGTAAATAATTTTGCGGTTTAGAAAAAGAAACAACATGTGCGTTTTGTTCCTTCCCTATTAGTCTAATTATCATGGTCAAAGTGAACTTCGACAAATGAATTGCACTACAATCCCAAAAGCTTCATAGGGAAAATAATACTTTTGTTTGAAATTGAATTCCAACTGGGATTGAAGGACACACTTAGACGTTTAGGATACCCAATTTACTAAAAGGATGTCTTTCATAAGGAAAGGTTTCAAGTTGATTTACGGAAACTCTAATTACTCGATTATTACATTTAAAAACAAATGTCGAATTAAAATTCTGGTTTTTTCATCGTTATCTAAAAGATAGATTATATATTTTTGAAATAAAGCATATGGCAAAAAAAAAAAGCTGTTTGAACTATAAATGCAATATTTACTTTTTTTTTATTCCTAGGTGTTCATGATTCAGTATATAACAATTTGGTTGGTATTTCTTGTTAATTATTTCATACTAATAGTACTTTAAGAAAAGAAGATTGATTTTTATAAATACTTTTCATTAAGAAGGCATGAAATTCATAATGGCATTATAAAATAAATCAATTTTATAAGCGTTTACATGAGATACTGCCCAAATAATATTTGTCTTATACTGGCTATAATCTAATTGCAAGTAAGTATTGTATGTAATGGCTCTTGTGAAAATAGAAAATGTTAATCAAGTTATACATCCCTGTATTATATTGGCAGCATATATTGAAAATTAATTTTTTTCTAAATTACATCCCCCCCCACACACACACACAAACATTAGCCTTAAAAATAAATTAAATTTGTAAATATGTAGCCAAGATCGATTAAATTTTAATTTGATTTTGTATCGAAATAATTCAGTGCATTAATTTTATAGTTTCAGAACGATTCTGATTCATTCTGAAAAATAATTTACAAGATCAATTTATTATCCTTAAATATCAACTGAAATATGTATACTGCTGCTATAAAACTTTTACTTATGTGTGTTGTAATTCAATTAACAAAAATATTGAAACTCTTTTTGAAAATTCTTTATTTTATATGAATTTCAGAAAACATTTAAGTAAAATTTTGTTTCAGAGATGCTTACGTTGCTCAAGTTCAGTTCATTCAAAATTACTCCCATAATTAAATTTAATAATGGTATATTCCAGGTCATTGTTTCCAGTTTGTTCCGTTATATATCTTTATAAGTTCAAATTTTCATAATTAATTAGTTAAGAGGCGACTAATAATTGTGTATTATAAGCTAATTATTATGTAATTCACAACTAAAAACCACCAGGAAACTTTAAAAAAATTAGAACAATATTTATCCTATAAGAAGCAGTGAAGTAGCATGAATGTTTGTTTGTGGTTCGGAATCCACTTGAAACTCTAGGTCCCGGTCTGTTTAGCCTTCGTGTGCACAAAATGACCGTAGAGCGACAAATTAAACCTATAAAAGGCAAAATTATTGTTTACATAGCATTTATTTCTTTCAAAAAAAAGAAGACAAGGAAAAATTTGATTAGTTTAATTACAAAATTGTTTTCGTTTTTTCATCCTACTTCCTAAAAATATAAGTGATCTTTACGATGGTTAAACCACACTAACTCAATATATCGGCTTCGTATTTTAAATAACTATCAAGTTACACTTTTATAAATTCAATAAGTATATTTACATTCAATGGTGAAACAAGATTTATGGTTCGGTTATTTAAAATATTAATCGTAGCGTTCCTTAGTGAACAGATGATTGATTTTGAATTATTTTCTTCAAAGTTCAATTGTTTCTCTTTTGGTTAATATGGAGGTTCTCAATCTAAAGAATAGCTTTACGCAAAATAACCACTAATGTTTATCAAAGGTTGACGATTCATGCAAACCTACCAATTATTTCATCTTATTCTACACAAATATTTCTATTCGCAATGACGTCAAATGACGTATTCGATTATTATAAAAGTTTTTTCAAAAATCTATTCGTGGAAAATTAATTTTTTTTTACTAATAATCATGATAAGATGTTATTTTACATTTTTTTTCACTTGCAGGGTAATATGCACTATCTTTTATAATCCTTCAATTCACCGAATTTTTATCTCAAATTCAGCAAAATGAACTCTTAAGGGAAAAATTACTCTTCAAATTTGAGAGGTCTTTAAAGATTGATAAATTGCATTAAAATTTTAGAAACATATTAAAAATAATGTCAAACAATTTATATTTTTCTTGTACATATATCATCGCATCCTTTGATTTGATCTGCATAAAAGTTTTAATATACGCAATTTATTTTTAATATTTCTAAGAAAGAATCTTAATGTATATTATAAAATTTGGAGATATTATAACACGTTTTAAAACTTTTATGATATAAATTTAATACAGTTTTATACAATCAGTAGAGTTTTTACAACCGCATAATAATTTACGTTCCCAAAATTCATAGATTTTTATTAATTTTGTTTATAATAAGCTGTGTAAATGTTAAAGGAAGACAAAATACTAAATGTTTCGCATTGTTTTTCGTAATCTTAAATGAAATCAATATTCAATTGTGTTTGATTTATTACCAAAACTGAAAATCAATATTCAATTGTGTTTGATTTATTACCAAATTGAAAATCAATATTCAATTGTGCATGATTTATTAGTAAAATTAAAAGCAATAAAATACGACAGCTGATTTTTTTTTTATTGAAAAACCTCATATTATTCAACAACGCAATGATTTATTTCTACAAACAGGATCATTAATACCTATTTGTATTCATTTGATCGATCTTGAAACTTGTTATTATAATTATTTTTATATCAGGAAGAAATCTTAAGTTGATATCATTAGGTTAATTGTTTTCAATGTCTTTGAACTATAAAAGAATTTAACTGGTTCTCGACAAGAAATAAAATAAGTTGTGGTCATCGTTAACTTTCTCGTTTATTTTATATAACCAAAGCTGAGTTCGTTAACTTTAAATCAACCATGATTGTATTTGCTGTTGAACGTGTTCAGAATAAGTAAGCATAAAAAAGGCTTAATTTATTGATGAATTTTCCGATATAATATTTGACTTACAATGAATTTTTCTAATTGTATAAAAATGTACGATCTTATTTTAAAAAGACAAAGAGTAACATCTCCTCGTTTTGATTTATTTTCCTAAAACTATTTTGTTTTATTCCTCTTTTTAAAGATCTTTTCATTTATAATTTCAACTTCCTTTCTAATCTAAATTTCTTTCCTTTCTAATCTAAATTTCTTTCCTTTCATCTTTCTTCTCTAATTTCTTGAGATACATCTTGTATCTCAAGAAATTAATTTAATTAAACTTAAATGGAAATTATACAAAATACGTAATCTATTGCAGGGCCATTTTAGCAATTTTTACCTAAAAATTCAATGGAGTTTCGTTGCTTTATAAGTATACTGTCTAAATAGTATTCATCTCCTTGAAGTAAAACCAAAGCTGGGTAATACGAAAGGGAATTTATAACATTAATTACAAAAGTTTATTTAACGTATTTAACAGTATTTATTAATTAATATTTAGCGTTTTTAATTAGTTTTACACAATATAATGTATACAAAAATATAAGTAATACTAAGAAATAGAAACTAAAATAAGTGCTTAAAGTATTTTAAGTAAATTAGAAGTAAAAAGTTATTTGCCATCCTTCATAACACGTGTAAGAAAATCAATAATTATATTAATTCTACATATCTACTGTTGATCTATTTTATTTATAAAAATTAGAGAAATTAATGAAATTCCTTTAACATTACTTTTTGCCTTAACCTTCTTCGTGATTTCGCATGACTCATCCTTATATGAATAATGAAACACATAAAAAGTGTGCAACTTATTTTGTGTAAATGTAGAGTTTTACATCAATGGCCTATTGTCCAGTAACTTTTTATTCTTATAAATCGTTAACCTGTTTTGAGTTCAAATAACTGTAACCTCTGTGACCTAAAAAAACTATTGTAGACTTAACATTGTTAAGTAACATTTTTATTTGGTCATAATAAAGATGAGTTGGCAAAATCCGGCATCTATATAGTTTATTAACACTGAAAACAAAGCTGTTTATAAAATGACGCAATTAATAAATAGCTTTCCCCCTCGGTATTAATAAAATTTCACTAATTTAGCAGTAAAATTCAATCATTACATGTATTCCGCATTTTTCATAGTTTAAAATTCATTGAATAATGACAATAAATTGCATTTCAAATAATATAGATCCAAATAAACAATTGAATAACCCGCATTATCTGAATTGCAATCAATTCACAGAAAGACTGAATAGCACCATTTCTTTATCATTAGCCCATTGTCTATCCCAACAAGAAGCGATTCTCTTTTTAGAAATTGACAATTTACAAGATCTCGTGCACAAAATTTTACAACTATTATAAATAAAGTGGCACACAATGTTAGTTTTCTATCAAACAGAAAAGCCATGCAATTTCTAGCCATGGAATCGTATATACAAGTAGCAAGGCTAATTAACATTTCTCATATAACTTCCATACTAACATTTCTCATATAACTTTCGTAGAAAATAATTAAAACTTTTAATGACTCTACTTTCAGATTACCAAAAAGAATTAATACAGTTAGATTCTTGGTATAATTAGAATTGATATAGTTAGATTGAAACTGTACTTAACTTCACTTAAAAAAACAATGTTACTAAAATTAGGCGTATGTGTTATGTTGAATACATGCCAATAAAATATATCATCTTTATATTTTAATATGTGCACACAAAATTTAAATAAAAATATTTTAGAGGTAAATTATTTATAGAGCAAATAATTCGTTCACAGAGCCAAAGTCATAATTAGAATTCCAGTTTAACTAGTTTTACTTTCCAGGTGACAACTGTAGGAGAAAATATAATAATAATGTCAGTAATAGTTAGTCAACAGTTGTCATATTTATCGCCAGACAAAGTAATAATAACATCTCATTTTGCAGACATTAATTTTCAAATTTTTTATTCAAGACAACTGGAGGTAAGAATTATATGATATACATCAATCATTTCTTTCTTGTATGAAACGAGTAAAGCCAGTACTTGAATTGTAACAATCCATTTGTATTTGTACCTAAGTTTTTATCTTTTTTTCGAATTTTAGTACAGTATAAAGATTTCTTTTGTTAAGTTAATCGGAAAGGGAGAATAGACTTTTTCTGTTTTTGTAAATACATTTATTCAATACAATAATCTATAAAATTTGTGTCCATTGATTATAGAATGTAGATTGTGTCTTCGACAGCTTACGAATGAAAATAATAACGAAATTTATTTATAATACTTATTTTTTTTTTTTTTTTTCAAATAATTTATTATTCGAAATTTATTTTTTCTACCTACGAGTGCTCCATCACAATAGAAGCTGCCCTCTTTCCCTTCAACCCTGAGTCCACACGGGTTCGTGGGCTTGGATTAGATGTCTACCAAGTAGGATTAGACACAACAAAACATTTATAACACAATGATCTATATCTTGTGCAAAGCAAGGCTAAAATATCGCTATGTAAAGTAAAATTCAATAAACTATGGCAATAACCAGGCACTAACTAAATTCTTTTCTTTTTTTACCTTTAAACAGTGATTTCATTAATTGGTTTCACAACATAAAGTAATAGTTTTTTTTTTTTTTTTAAAAACTACTACTCTGCTTTTTTCTTCCATTTTTATAAGACCTCAAATTCTTTATTTATTTTTGGGTTAGGTTTATTTATAGCAACAGGATTTTAAGGCCATTGTTCAACTTGAATGTCTCTATTTACTTTATACAATGTCCCACTTCCATCAAAATCCAAACCCTAAAGAACAGGATGATCATAATATTAAAAATAATGAATAAAAATCTGTCAATTTACAATAAAGTTTATAAACATTGTTTATTTTACATGCTGTAACAATATATTGCTTCATTTTTGAGCTTATCGGATCTGTTTAACAATAAAGAGGTCAGTGTGCAATCTACCCCCTTCTTTAGGGCCTCTTTTCTTAAAAATGGAGGTCAATAGGTATATCTTTCGTAACGCCCTAGGCAACAATACAATAAATGACCCAGCAATGTCATCATGTGAAAGTCATTTTGGCCCTACAGATAGAAACAATTTTTAATACAACTTCCAGGGTTTTTACAAATGCCATATTGCAAGCTCGTTGTGTAATGAACTAATTATTGTTGACAGTTTTTATTTTGTCGTATCGAATAAAAAAAAAAATGAAGAATCATTTATAAGTTCTAAAATCTTATAGTTTACTAAATTGTTTTGGGTGGAATCTTGCTTGTTGCTTCTAAATAATTTATTTACATATGGCATATATAAATCATTTATTATATCGTATGTTAATAAATTATTATTAAAACGACATAAATAAATCATTTATTAAATCATATGTTAATAAATTATTATTAAAACGACATATATAAATCATTTATTAATATACGGCCTACATAAATCATTTATTAACATACGGCCTATATAAATCATTTATTAACATACGGCCTATATAAATCATTTATTAACATGTGACCTATGTAAATCATTTAACATGCGACAATTTATTATGCTACGATTTATTAACATTTATTTTAATACGACTAATGTGCAGTTTATGATAAATTTTTTTTGAAATTATTTAAGATTGAGCAATTTTTTGAAATTTCCTTAAAAAAATTAGAGAAATATAATACTTTTTTCACGATTCTGAGCACATACCGTGCGATTCTGTTCTGTAAATTGTATTCATAAGCTTTCAAAAAACATTTGGTTTCGCTTTTAACGTTAATTTCTTGTGTCATTAGTTTCCTACATTTTCTAAAATATCAAACGTCTGATTTGATAAACATTTTACTTTATTTTAAATTAATGAACCATAAAATAATTTATTTTTGAATCTTATTGATGGTTTGAGATGAAGAAACTAAAACTAACAAAATCTTTTTTCTTTTTTGCTGAGTAAGCGAAAGAGTCGAAGATTTTTTTAACTAACTCCACAGTGAAAAGTTGAAAACAAATTATTAGGACATTATATAATCATTAGAAAACAGGCACGCTCGAACATTTTAATTTTCTTTTCTCAATTAAATACATCGACAACGGAAAAAAATAGTATTTATTTTATTATCTTTTTCATGCATGTAATGAGGAAAGATTTTTTGTGTTAGTGTCTGAGTCCAGTGTGTTCAATTATCTGCAAACTATCAAATCCAATTATATAACCTAATTTGATGGCAATAATTACATAAGAAGATGAATTTTTATGTTCAGATATAATTCAAATTTAATTTTCTTACGGATGACTTTGAATCGACCTTTCAATTGTGATTTTTTTAACCACGAATTACTTTATTTTCTTTTATTCTTTCGTTTCTGAAATATTCAACTTAAGGATTTTACAGAAGAAAGTAATAGGAAAGAAGAAATTATATTTTCACTAGGAATACTAACAAATTGTTTGTCATAAATTGGTTGTTTCTGTCATAAACTGAAATACATTTTGTGGTTTTTTTTTTCTTTATTTAAATCCTCTTCTTGAAAAAAGAAACGAAAAGCGAAAAAAAGAAACGGAAAGACAAAAGAAAAAATTTTCCCTGAGGACGAAACAGTATATTTTAGGTTTCTCTTGCATAATTCAACATTTTTATTGAATAGTATTAACAATAACAAATTTTAACAAGCAATAATAATAATAAATCTCATTCTTTCATATAGAAAATTCATTTATATTGCTGCCAACTTTTTTTTCATTATGAATTCTAATAAAATTTAAAACTGTAATATAATAGACTTTAAACATATTAACTCGGTGTTATTATATCATTATAATTATTATTAATATCTCATTATAATTATTAATATTTCATTGTAATTATTATTATCTCATTATAATTACTAATATTTCATTATAATTATTATTAATATCTCATTATCCCTCCCTCTCTCTCGTTATTATTAAATTAACGACTTTATTTGAAGTTAAATAGTTTCTTGACAAGCATTATTTTTTGAAAATACTAATGTGATTTTGTAAAATATGTTTGCAAGGGTTCAGTGTGTTCAGTGTGTTGCAAGGGTTCAGTGTGTTCTTTGTAAAATAGAATGCGGGTAAATAAAATATAATTATCTATAATTTTCTGTTTTGTTTTCGGAAAATATACCACCTTATTCTTTATAGGAATGTTATGTTTAAAACACTCTCTTAATAATAATGTAGTATAACATCCAATAATAATGTAGTTATAATATCCAATAATAATGTGGTATAACATCCAATAATAACGTAGTATAACATCCAATAATAACGTAGTATAGCATTCAATAATAACGTAGTATAGCATTCAATAATAATGGAGTATAGCATTCAATAACAATGTAGTATAGCATTCAATAATAATGTTGTATAGCATTCAATAATAATGTTGTATAGCATTCAATAATAATGTAGCATAGCATTCAATAATAATATAGTATAGCATTCAATAACAATGTAGTATAGTATCCATTAATAACGTAGTATAGCATCCAATAATAACGTAGTATAGCATCCAATAATAACGTAGTATAGCATCCAATAATAATGTAGTGTCTATTAATAGATATAACAACTTATTATGATACGCTTAAATTAAAGAATAATATATATTATTTCAAAAGTAAAAGCTTAAACAACTAACATATTTTTAAATTTGCTAAAATCCATTTTGAATAAAGTTATAATGTTGTTAATTTCTCCTTAAATACATTTTACTTTGCATTGTTTGCTTCTTCTTTAGAAAATTTTCAATGTATAGTTTTTACATACAAATAAATACATATTAACTACTTGAAAGATTTTTTTTTATTCACATTTACTAGAAATGTAGAGTACAATTTGTAACATACATTTCAGTCTTCACTAAATTTATTTTACTACCCATCATTCGGAAACTTCCTTGTAAGTTTCTGTTAGTCTATGAACAACGGGTATGTTTATTTAGTTTTAGTTACTAGTATGTTTATTTATGTTAGTCTATGAACAACGGGTATGTTTATTTTTGTCTTTATCTTGTTTGTTTTATTTTTAAAATATGCATTTCTAAAACTGTTATAAAATCTATTTTAAAATTCCCATTTATTAGAAATATAGAGTGCAATTTTGTAACACGCATTTCAATCTCCACTAAATTTATTTTACTACCTATCATTCGAAAACTTCCTTGTAAGTTTCTGTTAGTCTATGAACAACGGGTATGTTTATTTTTGTCTTTATCTTGTTTGTTTTATTTTAAAATATGCATTTCAAAAACTGTTATAAAATCTATATTAAAATTCCCATTTATTAGAAATATAGAGTGCAATTTTGTAACACGCATTTCAATCTCCACCAAATTTATTTTACTACCTATCATTCGAAAACTTCCTTTAAGTTTCTGTTTATGAAAAATGAGTATGTTTATTTTTGTTTTTATCTTGTTCGTTTTCTTTTAATGCATTCATTTTGTGCTGTTGTAAAATCTATTTTAATATCATTTCACATTTATTAGAAATCAAGAATGCAATTTTGTAACATGCATTTCAATCTTCACCAAATTTATTTTGCTAACCATCATTCGAAAATTTCCTTGTAAGTTTTTATTTAGTCTATGAACAATGGATATGTTTATTTTTGCCTTTTGTTTTCTTTCAAAACATTCATATTGAAAACTGTTATAAAATTTACTTTAAAATCGTTTCCCAATTCATGAAGTTTTCTATTGTTTCCTAACATAAAGGAAAAATTAACAATAAGATGACTGATCGTGTAACTTCTGATCAAGTTCGAAGTTGAACCACCGATTGCATTGTTTATCAACCATTCTGTTACCAAACTTCTATTTCAATTGTAACTTAACAATGACGTACAATGGTTAAAAAAAGATAATAATTTAAATACATTGTAACAGATAATATTTCTAAAGGAAAATGTCATTATTTTATTTCTGATAATAGAATTTCAATATCTTCTCATTTTTTTCTAGTGAAATTATCCGATTAAACTGCAAGATCAAAATAAGAAGCTTTTCATCTTCGAGAACTTTTTAGCTATCGATAAATGATAAGAAATAAAGATTTTATTGATAAAATTCTAGCAAGTTCAGAGATGAATGACCTGTAGTATTTATTTTCTGCTACTTTAATTCTTCTTTAGCAATTCTTCTCTTAGTATCTCTTGTCTTTCAGCTTCATCTATCCAACTTTTGTTTTACAAGTAATTTTTTTAATTAGGCAAATAAAAAAATTCTCAAAAAAAAAAAAAAAGGTTAAAAGTTTTTTTAAAAAAAAAAAAAATAAAGGTCAGAAACAGGAAACATAGGGTTTTATGCAATAGCGAATGAGATTGGGTTGACCTATATGAGAGAAGAAGCAAGTGGCTGAACTGCCCCTTCAATGCCAGTGACATAAATGAGTACACTGAGGTAGCCTGGGAGCATGAGATCATTCTACTGGTGAAAGTTGATCTTAAAAGCGGACATCAAACCAACATATCACGTTTTTAGTATATGCCGTGTTTTTTAATCTGTTTGGATCTGTCAACTGTGAATCTTTACCTATATGTGTACAAAGCTGGAAAGCACTTAATTATATCCAATATATTTTGTAAGTACTTCATTATTATTTAACTAAAATGTAATATTTATTTTTTTAATTAAGTATTTATCGTAATAAAAAAATTTAGCTATATGAATAAATAATTACTCTTTATTATACTGGCGTTGATGAGTACACTTAGATAGCATGAGATCATTCTACTGGTGAAAATTTGTCTTAAAAGCGGACATCAAACCAACATTTCACTTTTTTAGTATATGTCGTGTTTTTTAAATCTGTCTAGCATTTGTCAACTGCGAGTCTTTACTTATATGTGTGCAAAGCTGGGAATCAATTAATTATATGCAATACATTTTGTAAGTACTTCATTATTATTTAACTAAAATAAAATATTTCTTTACTTAATTAACTACTAATTATAATAAATTTAGCTATATGAGTAAATAATTATTTTAGCTAATCCCTCTTTACTATGCTAGCGTTAATTCTGACATGAGTGGTAACCACTTGAACTACTGTTCTGGATTAATTGACGTAATAGCTGTAAATACTGTAAAAGATTTTAATTATTTTATGTGTGTTTTTGAATTGTATTGGGCTGTCCGTCATAGACTGTTGACAGTCATGCCTAGGTCTGGCGTAGGTTAAAAAAAACTATGCTGGCGTTCATAATGTGTTCATCTAAACGTTCAAAAGATCATTAAGAATATATTTTAATTCTATCGACATTATATTAAAAATATAGTTTATTCTTGGTAATACTAATATTTAATTGAAAAAATAATGATTCGTAAGTTTTTAGGAAAATATATTTTTAATCAACTTCTGCAATGTTTCTCTATCTTTTTAAAACAAATTTAAACTTTTTACCATTTTTTTAAAAAGAAATATTTACAGTATCTATTAAAAGGAACATAAATTTAAGTAGACCGTGCATTTAAATTCTGTATTAATCAAGTAAACAAAATTTGAAAAATTTCTAAATACCGATTTTCTTTTTCGGAACTGTCTACAATCCAAGATTTCAAAATATATTATTCAATCTCTGTTTTTTTAATGATATGATAAAATTAAACAATTTTTACAGGAACAATATTTCCAATACTATTAAAAAACAATCATTGTTGAATATAAAAAGTCTACAGTACCTTACTAGAAAATATTTATTTTAATAAGAGTTTGTTTAAAAGTTTCTGTAAAATGGTCAATGTATTTCCATATTATATGACCGCAATGATATTTTTATACTGTGCATGTGATATGTGCATAAAAATACCAGTAAATGTCTTAAGTGAATCAATGATAAGCTACATTCCATATTACAGACGTTGACCGGTAAAGTTTACAAAAATGTGGTGCAAAAATTTTAATAATTACTAGTGGCAGTTTTTGCGTTTCTTTGCTTTCTTTTTAAATTCTTATATTACACAACAACTCCTCATTACTGTAGGTGGCCTGTTGGCCAATTGGCTAGCGCTCTGGCCTTTGGTACTTCATGTTCGAATCCTGGCTGTTGCATGGATGCTTGTTAGTGGTTCAGAATTCACGTTAAACTGTAGGACCCGGTCTAATCAGCCCAAAGTGTGCAAAAAAAAAATGACAGTAGAGCGACAAACAAAACCAAACCAAACCAAACCAAACCTAGTTACTGTATAACATATGAAAATTATTATTCAAATATTTCACGTTTTTTTTTTTTTAGAAAAAAAAATCACACAATTTGCATAAGTCGTTAGTTACATCGCGCTTTTCTTTATCTTCCAACATGCGTGAAACGATAAGGGCTACTGTATTGCTAAAATTGTAAAACTGCGAGCTATACAGAATTGCATTATAAATAAGCGGTAGCATACTAATTAATTTAATGTTCTATTTTTTTCTTTTTTTTCTTGTGTTCAGTCACTGGACGAAAGTTCATAATTCATTTTCAAAGTTCATTTTAAATGTCAAGTTGAGTCACTTGTTCAATTATTAAATGCAGTAACACCTTTATCACTATTATATTTTTAATCAATTGATTTAACACGTTTTAGCAACTTTCAGTTTTCATTTAATAATATATGTGCAAATAATTGAGACAGAGCTGAAAGAAAAGCAGTATGCAATAACTGAACTTAATGAATAAGAGAAACAAAACACTCATTATAGAAAACCGCAGAATATTCAAGATTTCATGAATATCTGTTTAAATGATTCCGTGCTTAGACATAATTTTTCTATAAATCTCCAGCCAAAAGTCGCAATCATATAAACAACCTAACCGAAACTGAGACGTTTTGTCGTCAGTTAAGTGCATAGTTACCCGAGTGAAATCATTAATGGATTTTTCTGGCTTTCCCTTGATTCTCAGCAAGGGATGTGTTACGCAACCCAAGAAGATTCAAGTACAGCTATGCAGAAAATTATATCCCCCCCTTATCATACAGGGAAAAGAAACTACGTAATTAAGTCGCAATTCTGCGAAATGCCCATAAAAAGGTCCGTCAAGAGGTTCACGAAGACATTTTTTGTTTTGGTTTCGCTTGGTGACCTTCAAAAGATCAGCAATCCTTTTGAACAGCCCTAATTAGCCATCTAGAAAACATCAAGAACCAACCGTGTGTACGAAGTTGGTGAAAAATATATTTGACGTGAAGTTTTGTGACAAAGGATTCCCCCTTGCTGAGATTTGAATGACGTAAATGCTGTTACAAAACTGGTCCTTCCTTCTGCAAAATTCATTTACAACATAATTTACTTGACTTTCCTTGTATGTTATTAGAAATAATAGTATTTAAAAGCACCGCTTGTGTGTCACTGGGCGATTTTCTGTTGATGTACTGACATATTTATTATTCAACAATCGCGAATACTGTATTGTTAAAGATTGTTTACGAATTGTGTTGACATTTTCTATAAATATTTCCGCAGGTTGTTAAATTCTGTGCTTTATTGAAAAGCATTCAGAGTAACTTTTATTAAAGTAGGTGGATTTTAGATGAATTTTTTTAAAAATATTTAATATTTTGAGTTGCATTAATTTTTTATTTTTGATATGTGAGTTAAATATACATCAATAAGTGATAAAAATGAATTAAATTTTTAAGTTTTGATGAATTTTTTAACATTTTATATTGTTATTATAAAATAAAAAGGAGCATAAAATTTACCATGCAAAACTGTTATTGTTAACGTTAAGTTGGGAGGTTATTATTTAAGTTTTTAATAATAATAAAATATTTATATCAAATTTTGTTCTTCGAGTAAATAAAATTACTTATTGAATTAATATTAAAGGTAAAATTGATTTTAAGCATAATCTACAAAAATGGGACGAAATTATTCCTTATACTTCGTATTAAGAATATATATCAAGTTCCATAAGTTGAATAAAAGAACAATAGGTGTTGCATTTGTCTGCAGGAAAAATGAAGCCGTAACAATAAATTGCAGCTTGCTTTATATTTTTACTTAAAATAATTATAAATATATTCATATTATTATTATATATTCCCCTTTTGCTGTTTTTTGAAAATTTGCAAACCACTTTAAATGCATGAACATACAATGTTAATATTTTCAAAGTTTGAAAAATATTTTTTTTTTCAGGTTGAAGACGAATAATCATCCCATTGTGTTAAGTATAAATAATCAACTCTAATTTGCAGCCATGCCTGACAGTGGAACAAAACCCATAACTCCCGAGGAGGAAAAGTTAATTGAAGAGGTAAGAATTTTCTCTTATCATTTCATTTCAATATTTTTGAAAAATGAGGTATATTTTATTAAACATGAAATTATGTTTGTTTTTATTCCATATTATTATTTTCATCAAAGAAAGTTGAAATATAAAAACAGTTGTATATTTAGGGAGATTGTTTGATGCAATGGTTCTGAAAAATCTATATTTATACGCATTGTTTTGATAAACTAATCGGAATATCTCGTATTCCTTTAAATTGTTATAAGACCCTAATTTAAATAGTAAATAAATTTTGTAGTGTCAACTAAATAAAAATATCTAATTTTTAAATCATATATAATCATACAAAAGGCTAAAATAAACTTATTCTTTCGTATGTTAAAAATAATTAACAGGATTTATAATTATTTTTTTCATGATGAAATAATTTTTGTTATCGTTAACATGGTTCCCAAGGTGATGAAAAATATAAATTAGAAATTAAATTGCAATCGTTAAATTTTTCATACGTGTTTTGATATCATTAATCAGAATGTAATGATACAGAAAGTTTTAAGACTTTTATAATTTCGTAGAAAGAAAAAAAAATGCATGCCTGATTTTAATGAAAAAAATTCGTTTATTTTTTTCGATTGATTCTGATTTTAAATAACTCAACACAAAAAAATAAACGATCTCAAAGAAAAAAATAAACGATTTTTTTTTTTAATTAAGAATGCACTTTTTTCCCTACGAAATTATAAAAGTCCTAAAATATATAGTTTAAAAGCAGCTCTTATTGTTTAATAAATCTGCCGTTAAATCAAAAGTCATACATATTTTGATAAAACTTATTATAAGCTAATATAATGCTTCAATTGCGATTGTTGTAAATCGAAATTACCATACTTATGATACTTAGAACAAATACTAAATATGTTAAGTACTAAGAAAATCAAGTATGTTATATATTACAAGATCGTTTCTATGAACCTAACGGTGCAAAGTTTCTAAAAAATTTAAAACTTTTAAGTCAGTTTAATTTTTAACTTTACTTAAGTATGTTTTCGCCGCTGATTAATTCTACTTCAACTGGAAATCTTCTTCCTGTTATGGACTTCATAAACAAATTGCAAATTCAACACTGGACAATTGTAATCCCAAATCTGTCAGTTTCTTTTCAAATCATTCATAAGTTTTTCTAAATTTAGCATACACATTTCCGTATTTACTTACAATTAGCACATTTAATTTATTTTTAGAACTAGTAATCTTGAATAAGAAACGTGAACTGAAAGTGCTGTTTCTTATCTTAAAAGAGTGTTAAATTCTGTGTACAGTGCAAGATAGTGTGAGTGACATTTGAAAAGAAAGATAATTACTTACGAGAACATCAGAGCTTCTAATACGTTTTTTTATAACTGAAAATGTCAACTTTTGTTTAAGTTTCAAGCATGATTAAAAATGTAAAACATCATAACTTCCTCGTCTCTTTATGATCGTGTTGAATAACAATTAAGGCAAAGAAATAAAAAAGAAATCGGGAACAAAATGAAAATATTTTTTGTGTTCTTTCGATTGTGTTACAAGCTACGTTTATTATTTTTTTTAACGCTTTTACAAAGGTTTGAACCATTAGATTAGTAATAGTAATCATTAGTAATCATTACTCGATGAGTTGGATTTGTGTTCAGTTGATTCTTTTATTAAAAAAAGTACGATGCATTCAAAAGAGCAAAATCTCTTACATTATTAAAAAAATGAGGTTCAAAAAAACAATTTAATGACTTAATACCATTTCTTCAGTGCAGTGGAATTGTGCTGTGTATTTGTTTACATAATTCTTAATTTTATTTAAAAATAACATTTTTTAAATTTGTGTTTACATAATTTTAAATTAAAAAAAGCAATTAATATATAAATTTTTCATTTGTTTTTCATTTTTCTGTCAATAGACAAAAAAATCATGTTTAATAATAATGAATATATTTTCAAACGACCGGTTAAATCTTTACTAAAACAATTAATACACGTTAAATGTAAATCTAATTCTTTGTCATAACTGTAGAAGAAAATTAAGAGATATTAGTAATGAATTTTGTTGTTTGAAATTTATATGCCATAAATTTGTATAAAGCGCCCCTACAATTATTTGTAGGTTTTTTTTTTAAATATGCTTCGACTTCAAAAAGTTTGAGAACCACTGCTATAGCATATTCGTTTGGCATTTATGTAATTTAAATCTTTTTTTCATGTTGCTAAAACAAACAAAGACAATCTTAATGGTTTATCTATGCCTCTATTCTAACAATAACAATCATGTTTATGTTATGAAATATGGTCAGAACAGCCTTCGGCAACATTTCGTTTTCAAAATAAAACAGAAAATAATGCTCGCCGTTTGATACTTAGCCCTGAAGGCTTCTTTTAATTGAGTATTATGTCATTTTAACGACACTTGTTAGTCGTCTTGCATATCCTTAACCTGTATCGACTTTCAAGAAATGAGAAATGAAGTTATGTTACATGATTGTTGAAACTTGATTGAAAACTAGACGAAAAACATGGTCGGTCATGGACTTACAAAGAAAAGAAGGAAAAAAAAAAATTGCTGTTCGTCGTCGTAAACTAACGCATTGCGGAAAATTTCGTAATTGAAAATGTAGGACGTATAACTCACCAACGCATAAGTTAAACTCAATTTCAATAAGGTAAAATATTGAGCGGAGGAATATGCATGCAGGTGAAGTTTAAAAAACAGAAATGAAGGAGAAACACTCTCTGAAGAACTTCTTTTTAAGTACATTTTGGGTGTAATTAAGTAAAAGCTTATAAAAGGTTAAAATTAAAATAAAAGTTTAATAATAATTCTAAAAATTAGCAGATGTACTATTTGATGAAAATCAAGGTAACATCTTGATTTTAAAATGGACTGTATTTACTAGAGAAATAATTATTTAATTCCGCAGAATTTGTTCGCGTGAAAGTTTACAGAGCTGATATTTAAACTTTCAAATAAAATGATATTGGAGTGATAGAACTTTGCTGATGAGATATTGTCTTTTTCTCTTATTGTTTTCTTTTTCTTATGTGTGTTTACACTGTTTTGATCTCATAAGTCAGAGAGTTTGTCACTTTCTCTTGCCATTGGAAATAAAAAAAAAAAAGATTCCATACTATCTTTCCATTCTATCCTATTCTTTCATCATTACACTTTCCTTAAAAATTTATTTGCTGTGTAAACATGCATTTAATATTCTACCAGTTGCCAAATTGTATTAGTAAATCTACTAATACAATAAGTAAATATAAATATATATCCATTAATATTGATAAAAAAAAAGTATAAACATTTGTAGCCAATAAGGGTTTTATTAAATAAATTTCTGTTTTGTGTAACTGCCTTTAAAATAAATAGGTAGAAAAATTAAGTTAATTATTAATCAGCATTATAATAATTAAAGTCGCATTTCTAAACAATATGACTTATTTGAGCGATATCGGAATTTGAATATAAAATGGATATATGTATGGATATAATGGAATATATATATATATATATTTATAGTTATAAATAGATTATTATGAAAACAAGATTCCATATTTTAATCATAAAGACAGTATGGAAACTTAACTAATATGAATGAGAAACAGAATGCTTTTTATTATTTCCAATGGTAAGAGAAGATGACAAACTTTTATGAGATCCAAACAGTGTAAAACACACGCTAGACAAAAGAAAACAATAAGAGGAAAAAAAAAGTCAATGTCTCATCAGCAAAGTTCTAGCTCTTCAATATCTTTTCACCTCGGAGTCTGCTATATGGTGTCGTCTTTCCCATTGAGGGGGCATTTTGGGCTATCAAAAATACCAATGCAGATGGTCCCAACACGCCTGACATGCGAATGTTGAATATCAACTTTCTTAGACTGGGAGAGGCCGCTTGCATTCCATTATAATACAGCCTGCACGAAGTCCCAAGAAGGTGAACCCACGTTGCTGCATGCCGACAGTAAAAATCTTTTAGCCTCCTAGGAGTTACCGGAGTCTGCTATATGGTGTCGTCTTTCCCATTGAGGGGGCATTTTGGGCTATCAAAAATACCAATGTAGATAGCACGCCAAACATAGCTCACCGCAAGACTCAACATCGTAGCTGACATGCGAATGTTGAATATCAACTTTCTTAGACTGGGAGAGGCCGCTTGCATTCCATTATAATACAGTCTGCACAAAGTCCCGAAGAAGGTGAACCCACGTTGCTGCATGCCGACAGTAAAAAATCTTTTAGCCTCCTAGGGTTACCGGAGTCTGCTATATGGTGTCGTCTTTCCCATTGAGGGGGCATTTTGGGCTATCAAAAATACCAATGTAGATAACACGCCAAACATAGCTCACCGCAAGACTCAACATCGTAGCTGACATGCGAATGTTGAATATCAACTTTCTTAGACTGGGAGAGGCCGCTTGCATTCCATTATAATACAGCCTGCACAAAGTCCGAAGAAGGTGAACCCACGTTGCTGCATGCCGACAGTAAAAAAATCTTTTAGCCTCCTAGGATGTTACCAGGGTGCACCAAGGGGAGGTAGATCGACTGTCGTACCCCAGAAACAGAATGTTAAATAAAACTAATTTACTCAATCTCGCTCATTACTGGTGTAATTAAATCGATCTAAAATGTGCATTTATTTTAATTTTGAAACTATTGACTTTCTTAATTTGTGATAAATTATTGCTTTATTTGCAATTCCTTAAAAAATCCTTTATAAAGTACTCTTTTATATTTCAGTTAAAATTAACTTTCTCAACATTTAAAATTATTTTTAAATATATAAAAGAAATACAATTGGTATCATAAAAAAATTTTCATTTTTAAAGATGTATATCAGCAATTAAAGTAATGGTTTTTTTTTTTTTTATCTCTAAACAGTATTTTAATGCAACATATTTTTAACGTGTTCATAGTCCAAATACACTTGTCTTCAAATTTTCAATGTACTATCGTTTCCTTACTTTCTCAGTTTAAGGTTATTGAATTGTCACCCTGACCCAATATTCAAGGTTTTCATTCTCTCTAATCCAAAATAAGGACAAGTGTTACAAATATATCCGGAAGTTCATTTTATTTTAACTAGCGTTAAAATTTTCAACATGTAGTTCATTTTTTCCTTTTAAAAGTTTCATTGTGAATAATTTCGTAACAACTAAATCATTAAAAGTTTCCTTTCCTGTTTATTAGTAATTTATCATTTCACATAAAAAAAAATGCTTTTGTAAACATTTTATCTTGAAAGAATAAAAGGAAGGAAGAAAAGACATTTAACTCGTTAAATAGGCAGTAAATTGCTCAAAGTATACTTAAAAAAAAATTTAAATATTAAATTAAATGATTGAGGCTTGATTAAATAGTTCATCAAAAAGCTTGTTTAAAAACACATATCATAAAAGATAAAAATGCATAATAAAAGTTAAAAAAAAATTAAATTAAAAAAGTATAGTAAATATTTGTCTCGAATACAAGTTTTGTACAATTGTTTAAAAGCAAACTAACTGAAAAACATATTGAACATGAAAGAATTGTTGACTGTAAAATCTCGAATTGTATTGCGAGCCATGTCTTGATGAATACGTATTTACCACATAAATGAATTTTACAAAAACAATGCTATTAGTTTCGGTAGAGAAGAATCAAGTAGTGTGCCTAACTGTAATTATTATGTCGTTATGCTACGCGATCTTTCTAGATATCATTTTTTCAGCTGACATTTTTAGTCACCGAAAAATCATAAAATGATAGAATTTAGAAGTATTTTTATTTCGGTAGTTTGAAGAGACAATTTTGAAATTCTCTTTCAAAATTTGCAGAATTTCTAAATACTGATTTTAGTTTTTCGGAACTGTTTACAATCCAATATTTCAAAACATGTTGTTTAATCTCTGTCCTCATTTAATGTATAATGAAACTAACTAAAAACATATTGAACAAAAAAAGGAATTGTTGACTGTAAAATCTTGAGTTGTATTGCGAGCCAGGTCTAGATACATACGTATTTACCACATAAATGAATTTTACAAAAACAATGCTATTAGTTTCGGTAGAGTAGAATAGAGTAGTGTGCTAACTGTAATTATTATGTCGTTATGTAACACGATCTTTCTAGATATAATTCTTTCAGTTGACTTTTTCAGTCACGAAAAACCATAAAATTACAGATGAAGGAATTTAGAAGTATTTTATTTAGGTAGGTAGAAGGGAGAATTTTCAAATGAATTGTTTGTTAATAAATACTCTTCCAACCCTATCAGTATTCAATGTGAAAGTTTCATGTTTAAGTTGATATTCAATATCACTATTTGATAACATTTTCGTTATTTTTTTTACTTGTCATATATTTTAAACTACATTCTAACAATGTTAATAGGGAGAAATATTAGGTCAATTTATCAACAGTATTAAAAAAAAAAGTTTTTACTAAGTAAAAAAATACCAGCATACAGTAATTTCAAATTCATCACTTATAAAAGTAAGTAAATACAACGTTACTACAATAGTTCTTCCGTAATTAAGCTAAACATAAACAATATATAATTTTTTTCCACTCCAAAATCGTTTGTATTAAAAGTACAGATGCTCTCCTGCATTTCTTGCTTCATTAAGATTTCCATGTAGCATTCTATATCGTAAATAAAATTCTATATTGTAAATAATTCTATATCGTAAATAAAATTCTATAGCGTAAATTAAAATTCTATATTGTAAATAAAATTCTATATTGTGAATAAAATTCTATATTGTGAATAAAATTCTATATTGTAATAAATTCATATTGCTAATTTTTGTATACAGCCATTGTATTTGCTTGCCTCTATTACCACACTGCGAAATTTCGGCCAAAAACTAATGATTGAAATTATCATAGCCAAGGTAAAAATTATATCATTCGTGTTCTTTCGTTTGGTTGCTATCAAAAATAATATAAAACCTGATGCATCAAACTTTATTGACTACTTCATCCCCATCCCCCTCCTCCAGTAAATGGTATTAAAAATATTTTTCGTAATTCTTACATTCAGAGTAACAAAAGGTGCTTTATTTAAACGCAGAATAATTTTTCTAGAATAAAAGATCACGAAAAATTTCTTACTTATTTTATGTTAAATGAAGTTAATAATTGTACATCAAACATTTCTTATTTATTTTAGTTGAAACAAAGAGTACAGGATGACTTGAAACCTGAATATGCTGATGATACATGCATGTTTATCAGATTCCTTAGAGGTAAATTTGTTGTGCTAGTAATTCTCACTATTTTTAAGGTTTAAATTTTTCTAGATCATTTCCTTTTCAGATAACGCTTTTAATTTAAGGCTTTTTAGGCTTATTATATTTTGTAATGATTGAGAAGACTAATTTTAGTTTCATATAATTATTGTTTTTCTTTAAAAAAACAATATTAATTTTCATCTTACGTACTCATATTGCTTTAAATTTTTAAAAAATATCGCAAAATATAAACTTTGTAAAGTTTTTCAATTTTTTTTTTTTATTGCTTAGTCTTTTAAAAGCTTTCATAAAAAAAAAAGATATTTGAAGTAATACTTATAAATTAATATTCATCTGAGTTATAAATGAGTTTTTTTTTTAATAAACCATACTTGTTGAGTGAATATAAACAATACTTGTTGTTTTAATGAACCATACAATGAGTTGTTTTAATGAACCATACGATGAGTTGTTTTAATGAACCATACAATGAGTTGTTTTAATGAACCATACGATGAGTTGTTTTAATGAACCCTACAATGAGTTGTTTTAATGAACCATACGATGAGTTGTTTTAATGAACCATACAATGAGTTGTTTTAATGAACCATACAATGAATTGTTTTAATGAACCATACTTATTAAACATAAGTTAAGAAATTCTCAAAAGAAAAAATTGCTTAAATTATAGCTTATTTTGCAGCTTTTATAACTTAGATTTTACTTTCAGCTAGGGACTGTAATCTCACCAAAGCAGAAGAGATGCTCCGAAATGTAAGTAAAATGCAATCAAAATCGAAATGTAATCAAAAATTATTTAACAAATTATATTTCATAAAACTTGTTTCACTGTAATAAATCATTTATCATGAAAAGAGAAAATTGGCCGACTATTTCACCCGAATGATCAATAATTGTTAGCGAAGATAAATACTGCCATCAAGAAATACAAAAGTGATCTTTTTATAAAATGACAACTGACAAGCGCTTTTCTTTTTCAATTCATTTTCGAAGATTACCACTTTTGAAAAACGTTTTCATTGAGTTTGGAAATACTCTAAAGGAAAAACGTGCTAAAAAGGCGATTTAAGGTCATAATTCTAGACTTTCGTGAGGTTCATTTCGAGATCGTGAGGTGAATTGTCATAAAACAGTTAATTGACGTCCATAGTTGAGTAACTCCAAAATAGTGTTTTTTCCTTCATAAAAGGAAAAGGAAACAATGCTATCAATTTTTGATTTAGTTTTAAATTTATTCACTAAATTTATTTTTTAATTATTATTTAAATTAAGATGGTTATTTTTTTACTGATGTTTTTATTAATTTGATTTTAAAAGTTTCATTGTTTGGTTTTAAATTTATAGTTTAAACACATGAAACAACTGGTAGTTACTTCTTTGATTGCAACATCAGTGCGTTGTATCTATGTCTTTTATAACTATTATCTGAGATTGAATTACGTAATATTGTATTTTGCATAATAATCTTTGTTGCGCCACAATAATTTAGTGTGGCAAATTATAAGGCCAATATCAATTAAGGAAAAATTATGAATTTATTTTTCCTAGTTATTTCATTATGAAAACGAATGAGATTTGCTTAAAGTATAGCTAATTTTTCCTTATAATTAAGCAACATTTAAATACGCATTTGAATGACCCTTATTAAAAATACCGGATTAATAAATCTCTTGAGCTTGAGGATTTCAAAACTGTTAACAGTACAGGCTTGAATTTTACTATGGTTAATACGTATTTAAATAAAATATTTAAATACGTATTCACGAGGATGAACTATAAGGTTAATAATTAATACATTTAAAACGAAACATTTCTAGCAAAAATTAATTATACTAATTATGTGTAGTAAGTGGCTTTCGTGACTGTAAAAACTACAGAAATATTAATGAAAAAAAAGAAATAATGGAATCAAGGCAGTTTAATAGAATTTTACCAAAAAATAATATAACTTTATCAAGTATATATTTGTAGTTAATATAATAAATAGTTAATGTAACAATATATATACTTGTTTGTTCAATTTTAAAGTTAAGCTAAGTTAATTTTATTAATATATCCTAACATTATTTATTCGTAAACTCGTTAAAGCACATTTAAGTAACGTTAACAATTAATGCCTTTAAAACGAAATATTTATAGCAAAAAAATAACGTTATTAATTATGTGTAGTGAGTAGCTTTCGCGGCTGTAAAAAACTACAGAATTATTAATGAAAAAATAATAATGAAATCAAGGCAATTTAATAGAATTTTACCAACAGAAATAATATAACTTTATTAATTATACATTTGTACTAAATATAATAATATTTATTAATATTTACTATAACAATATATATATACCTATTTGTTCAATTTTAAAGCTAAGTTAAGTTTATTAATATGTCTTAACATTATTTATTCTTAAATCCAGCAATATTTTATCTATTTTTATTTCTCAGACTTTGTCTTCATAATAATATTATTTTTCAACAGTTATTTAAAAGAATAATTTTTACACAAGTCGTTAACATTAATTCATTTTCTTTGACTTATAATTGTTTGTTAATTATAAATAGTAATTTTTAATGAATAGTTATTGCATTTTTATGAAAATTTTCTGTTGTTATCATCATACTTCATTTTGATAGTATGTTTATTTCTAACAAATTAGTATTTACAATTATAATTTAATAAATTATTTAACACATATTGTATTATTTGCCCTTGTAGTTGAGAAAGAGAACGACATAGATAATATTGATAAGTGTCAGAATTTTACCAATAGAAATAATATAACTTTATTAAGTATAAATTTATATTTAATATAATAATATTTATTAATTTAACAATCTATATACATCTATTTGTTAAGTTTATTATTATGTCTTAACATTATTTATTCTTAATTCCAGCAATATTTTATCTATTTTATTATTCAGACTTATTCAAAAATTATATTTTTTATGAAGACAAATTATTTAATACAAAAATTTTTTACACAAGTAGTTAACATTAATTCCTTCATTTCAATTGGACATATAATTATTTGTTAATTATATATAGAAATTTCTTGAGGGATAATTATTACATTTTCATGAAAGTTTTTCTATTATTATCATCATACTTCATTTTGATAGTGTACTTATTTTTAACAACTTAGTATTTGCATTTATAATTCAATGAATTATTTAACACATTTTATTTACATTTGTAGCACTTGCAGTGGAGAAAAAAGAACGACATAGATAATATTGACAAGTATCAGCCACCAGAGGTAGAGTTATTAATTAAATATTTGTGTATATGATGTATATATGAAATAATTTATAATATATTCTTAAGCAAAAATCAAATTTTAAATTCATTCTGAACATAAGATTAATTCAAGGAGTAAAAAGTATTAATAACACTATGAAATTCTACAGCAATTGAGAATATTGCATTATAATATGTGATCAAGAAAATATTTAAAAACTGAATGCTGAAGAAGATATGTTACAAAAAATAAATATACACGACAAAAGAAAATTGTTTCTTTACTTATGATCACGTATTGCAGAAAATATTCATTAATCAGTAAACTAAATAAATATTAAGAAATTAAAAATGTCTATGCCATCGCAACTTGGGTCGCCCTCTTCCTCTTTGTCCCTGTGGCTTTGCAAAAACGAGCCTCTTTACTAGGGTTTAAATCATTCATTCTAAATACATGAATGATTAATATAATGCCTAATTTAATCTATTGATCTTAATAAATTTTATAATATCTGAGTCTTTTACAACATTTATAAATCTCTTCGTAGTACCGTCTTCTCCAACAATCACTTTCCCTAACACCTCCAGAATAGCCCTTAAAATCTTCCCATCAAATATACCCAAATTGGCCTCATCAGATCTTGCCAAAGTCCATGTTTCAGAGCCGTAGACCAAAAATAGGTCTAATAAGGGTTTTATATAACAAAAATTTAGTTTTTCTGTATATTAACTGTGATTTAAACAGATTTCTTAACCCATAAAAGGCCTTATTGGCAGTAAAGAAAATTTTTTAATAATTATTTAAATTTATTATTTACATTTGTACTTAAATGAAATTTTTTAAATCACTCTTTAATAATAAATATCTGGGCCAGGTGTACAGTCTCGCAATGCATATCACGTCAGACTTTAAATTTCGCAGCAATTTAATGAAAATGTACATTTTTAATTTTGCAGAAAAATTGGATTCTTGGAAAATTGAATTTGATTATTGCGATTTATAATGTTTAAAATAAGTTATGATATTCATTACTTATTTTAAACTGAAAAATAAGTTGAATTAATTTAAAAATGAAAAATGAGTGCATTTAATTACTAATTCTACTTTCCTTGAATGAATTTTTGTACTTTTATTTTTAAATGGAAGTAAAGGGAAAAAATACTAAAAATGATCAATTTCACTTTTCAAAATGAAATTTATTGATGTTTGCATTTATCAAATTATTCATTTCTTTCCAGGTGGTTAAGTATTTTCCTTTGAGCTTAATTGGATTGACCAAAGCGGGGAATCCTGTCCGTTTCATAAGTTTTGGTACCATGGATGCTAAGGGTATGATAATATTTAAATTCAAATTATTGAGTAATAATTATTAATATCATAATTGAAGTTAAATATATAAATTTAGTTCATTCAAAGCATATAAAACACATTTAAGAGACTAAATTTCATTAAACAAATAACTCTCTTAATTGCTCCCGAAAAGGTTTTTGAAATACTCACTGTTAAAAATTTTATTTTTTTTATTCAAGTGCAATCTAAGATATAAAAATAATAGCTTTTAAATAATATCCAAAAATTTGCTCCAGAATGTACATATAATATTTATTTTGCATAAAAAAATATTTGTAAGAGATAAATGTTAAAAAATTGTATATTTAAATATACTCATGTTTGTGAAAATTGCAACACCATGAAGGACTTAAGCGAGTGAGCTGAAATTTTCAGGAAATGCAAATTAGCGCATGACATGCAAATGATTAGAATTTCAAATCCGTAGCGCATGCGTATGTTGAGCAGCGCCCACCGAATAAATAGACGGCTGTAGCGAGGCGTGTATGGTTATCGGTGGTTATCTGCTAGTGGTAAACTTTAGTTCAATCGTTACTTATGCCTCTTCGACGAAACAGAGCGAGATTTTGAACAACTTACAGAGTTTGAACGGGGAGAATCATCGGCCTTCGTGAAGCTGATTGTCTTATCGTACAGTAGCCGCTCTCGTGTGCAGCGTAACAGCAGCACAGTGAAGCGTCTTTGGAAGCAGTGGACGGATGAGTGTCGGACAACTCGGAAATCCGGGTGTGAACCCCGAAATGTAACGTCAGCTCGCGATGATAGACACCTGGTCCGCATGGCGCTGACGGACCGTGCAGCTTCCTCTAGACAATTGGCAGCAGAGTGGTCAATAGCCGCAGGTGTTTCATTGTGTGCTTCATCAATTTGTAGACGTCTGCTGCAGCGTGGACTGCGCGCAAGGACTCCTTTATACAGGATCCCTCTCACGCTAAACTATCGCCGCTCAGCATAGAGACTGACGTGCTGATTGGCAACATGTCGTGTTTTCTGACGAATCCCGCTTTTTAATTTGTGGTACCATGATGGCCGCATTCGTGTCAGACGCTATGCCGGTGAACGCCACCTTCCGGAGTGCATTATCGAAAGCCACAGTGGACGAACACCCGGAGTTATGGTCTGGGGTGCCATAGCATATCATGGACGATCTCAATTGCTAAGAATTGTGAGCAATCTGAACAGCAACCGGTACATCAGTGAAGTTCCGCAGCCCCAAGCTGTTCCCTTCCTTCAAAGCTTACCAGGCGCTGTATTTCAACAGGACAATGCCCGCCCCTCATATCGCTAGGACTGTTCAATCCTTCTTTGCAACGCGGCAGGTACAGCTTCTTCCTTGGCCTGCGTATTCCCCGGATATGTCGCCGATTGAACATGTGTGGATTTCGTTGGTCGGCGTCTCGCTCGTGATCCTCGTCCTGTTGCTTCTGCAGACGAACTTTGAGTGCGCATACAAACAATATGGAATGCTCTTCCTCTGGCAGACATTCAAAATTTGTTTGACTCCATGCCACGTCGTGTAGCAGCACTTATTGCGGGCGCGTGGTGGCTACACAAAATACTGATTCCGATCTCTTGTCATTGTTTGTTTGCTTTGAACATTTAATCATTTATTTGTACCACTACCACTCAACTGTGTATTAAATTTCATTCAATTATGACGATTCCTTCAGTGTGTTGCAATTTTCACAAACATGAGTTTATTTAAATACTGCATGTATTTGTATGACAATCAATTATAAAAACAGTATTTATATAAATGCCATTAATTTTATGCATTTTTGCAAAAGCTCTCATTTTTGTAGTTAATAATAAGCGATTAATTCATATGAATCAGATGATATATATTTTTATTTAAAATTTTAATACTGTGTGAAATTTATTTGTTAGAAAATACTTATTTGTAAATTCATGGAATTCTGTGCCTCTATGTGAAAGTACAGCACAATATTTTTTATAAATGTTTAAAAAATAATCTTTATGAAGCAATAACAAACTAATCCTTTTAATTGATTGTTCCCAATTAACATTTTTAACAATTAGAGAACAAATTTAAATAGAAATTCATTTCTCGGTAAAATAAATTGCAGTTGAACTTTTTTTTTTAAATTTTCATTCATAAAATTTTATGTAAATTGAATTTCAGCATAAAATCCATTTTATTTTGTGAACATCATGTCCTTTCATTTTTACCTTATTCAGATGCAGTCAAAAACATCAAGGTATAGTTAGAATAAAATGTTCAAAATTCAATGAAATATTAAATGTCTGATATTAAATATTTAAATATCTAAATATTTTAATACCTAAATATTTAAATGTCTGATTTATGATCATCACAATGTTTCAGTTATAAAACTAGCTGCTATTGTATAATGTTCAATACTTTTATTTTTGACATCCAAACGTTGTTTATTAATACTTACTTGCATTCATTAATACTTATTATATTAATGAATGCAAGTAAGTATACAATTGTAATATTGCATTATACAGTATGCAATTGCAAGTAAGTATACAATTGTAAGTATACAATAGTAAATTGTTTTCTTACCATCAATATAATGTGGTAATATAGATAATCATGGATTATTTATTTTTAAACATAATATTATAGAATCAAATTAATACATGGAAATTTTTAATAGGTCTGTTAAAATCTGCAAAGAAAAATGACTGCATTAAAGCTGTGGTTAAAGAATTAGAATCTGATTCTGTGTATATGAAAAAAATAAATAAAGTGGTAAGTAAAAGTTTATTAACTAATTAATTTATTTCATTAAACAAATTTCTAATTATTTTAGAAATAAATATTTTATCTTTGATATATTAAGGAATACATAATATTGTGTTTGAATTAGCTATGAGAACTCTATAAAACCATTTGATTATAGAGACAAAGTCAATGTATTTCCTTCAAAACATATTTTAACTTAAGTTGTTAATTATAATGGTATGAAACTTTTAATATAAAAACGTATTCGAAACTTTCATTTCCATTTTAACAATTTATTGTTAACCATTCTTATTATATTGTATAATTTATTGTTATTGCAGGAGAACATATGTTATGTTTTATTACAAAACTCAAATTTCCTATAAAAAATTTCTTCCAAATTCCTTTTCTATTTCTTCCGAATTTTCTATTTAAAATAAAACTGAATCTTTGTAACAGTCATAAAAAATTAACTCTTTTATTGCATATTTTTCAAAAAAAAAAAAAAATGTATTTATCCAAAGAATGAGATAAAGAAATTTACGGGTATTTTTTTTTTTTATTACAAATAAAATGCAAATAATTATATTTAAATTTCTAAAACTTTAATTTTAAATCTTAAAGGCCTTTTCTTATGGATACAATCTTTTCATTTTCTTTTTTTCTTCATATGTAGAAATCTAAGTTGTACCCTTCTTTGTAATAAAAATTTAACAATGACAATGTATTGCAGAAATTGAATAATCATTCATTTTTTTTTATTACCATAATATTCTTATGCATATTTCTCGTTAATTTTTGTATTGTGTCAAATTATTAATGAAATAATCTTTCCTTATAGACTGGGAGCAATTTAGAACAGTGGATTTACATTTTTGATTTCGATAATTATACATTTGCCAAAGCTACACATAAACCAAGTAAGTCTTTTACACTTTTTTTTTCTGTCTTTTGAATTTTGATTTTATAGCACATTATGAATACCAATCCTCCATTATTTAGTAAAGACATTTTTATGATTGTTTTGAAACATGTTTATGATTAAATTTTAAAAATTCTGTATTCATAAAATATTTTTATAATAAATGCAGCAATGATTGTATAATAAAATGTTTCAGGCATAGATGCTCTTGAATAATTTTAAATATAGTGATTTTTATCTAACTTGTGTAAAAAAAACCTTTACATTTAAAAATTACGAAATGAAAAGTATCTTTATTTCACATTATATAATGTGAAATAAAAATAATCTTCACATGAAATGAAAATCTTCACATGAAATGAAGGGCCTGAATGGCCGAGTGGCTAGCGCTCTAGCACTCGGTACCACAGGTTTCGGGTTCGAGTCCCGGCGGTGCCATGGGTGTTTGTAGTGGTTCGAAATCCACTTTAAACTGTAGGTCCTGGTCTGTTTAGCCTAAAGTGTGCACAAGATGACCGTAGAGCGACAAACCAAACAAACAAACATCACATGAAATGAAAATAATCTTCACATGAAATGAAATAATCTTCACATGAAATGAAATAATCTTCATATCAAATGAAATAATTTCACATCAAATTAAAAATCTTCACGTTATATAACCACAAAATATTTATATAATGCCTTTGAAATATGGTCTATATTTTTAAAAATATTTTATATAAAAAAACATTTTAAATATTTTTTGAACTAGACTATTTTACAATTTTAAATATATTTTCAGAATAACCCTCACATCGAATTATGTGTTTAACATAGAATCATCTACATATCAAATCATCATTATCATATCAACCTTCATTAACACTTACTAAAAGAACTGATATGTAAAAACACATTTATATAAACATTGATTTTTCAGCTCTGCAAATGCTAGCATATCTAATGATGACATACGAAGCTCATTACCCAGAGAGGTTACTTAAAGCTTACATTATAAATGGTATTTAAGCTTTCATTATCATTTTAATACCCTTACGAATTCAATGAATTTATAATCTTAATGAACAACTTGCTCAAAATTGTATGCAATATTACATCCATTGGTTTTAAATAAGTGATGTTTTTTTTCTTACAAACCATTACCATGCAACATTCATTGTCAAAGAATAAAATAACATTATGAATGAGAAAAAAAGTGAAATAAAAACAATTCAATTTCTTAGTTGGAGGAAGTTCAAAGTGCCAGCAAAATAGCAGATTGTGTAGTTAATTGCATTTAACATCAAATAATAAGCATTTATTCCATACAAAGAATCATTCTCCGCATTGAGTGATTTAAAACTGAAATAAACTTTATAAGATTGTTAATATATTATTACTTGATAATAAATTAATAAAAATAAACAAATTCGTAGCATCATTTAACCTATGAGAATCGATAAAATATCATGTGAAAAAATGAAAAAAATAAAATAAAGCAATTCAATTTCTTAGTAGCGGTAATTTCAAATAAATCAAAATATAAGATTGTATATTTAATTGCATTTAACTTCAAGCAATAAGCATTTATTCCATTTACTGTAATACATAGAATAATTCTCTACAGTAATGTCGTATTGAGTAATTTAGAACTGAAATAAACTTTATAAAATTATTAATATATTATCAGATAATAAATTAATAAAAATAAACAAATTCATAGTAACATTTAACCTATGAGAATCGATAAAATAAAGTTTTCAATGAATAAGAATAAGTTTTCTCATATTTTTTAAAGTAGCACATATAACATGAACGATATATTTTATTTAAACAATTAACATATGCGATTTCCGATGTATAATATGCGATATATTTTAATTTATTTTTATTAGATTTTTTTAATATACTGTTAACAATACATGTGAGCTTTCAAAAACTGTTACATTTTCAACAATGTTAAATTTTTAACTGAGACTTGATCAGAAAACATATAATACATTTTCAACGATACTAAAAGTGGTTTATTTGAAATTTAGTAATCACTTTAAAAATCATTTCATAATGAATGCAAATTCAATTAACGAATTCATAATGAATGCAAAATCCAATTACTGAATTCTAATGCATGCCAAATACAATTAAACTTAATTTTTTAGATTAATTTACAAATTTCATTATTGGGAAACTATTTCATCTGTTTGAAATAAAAACTCTAGAAGCTCTGTTTAATAGAAAAATATAATATAAAAGTTTTGAATTTCAACTGTTATCAGATTTTTTTTTTTAATTTTTTCGGCATGATTTTATTTTTTAATACATACATCTTAGTATTATTATATATATTTTCTCATCGCTTTCTTTTTAACTTATAGTGCAAAATATTATAATAGATTATTATAAATAAAATGCATATTGCAATAGATTTTTTAAGAATCTTTCAATCTTCAAAGAATTGCTTTTATTTACAAAAATAATACAAAAATCTGAAATTATTGAGCATATACAATATCTTTAAGACGTAAATATAATACAAAAATAACTGGGAAAATTTTATTAAATTTCAGCTTCTGTTTACTTTACAATACTCTTTAGCGTGGTGAAGCCACTATTTACAGGAGCTACTTTGAACAAAATCCACATCTTTGGAAAAGGGTATGTATCATTTACTAATTTTTAAAGTTTATTTTGTTAATATTTCAATTCTTTAATACGTCAAAATAAAGCTTTATATATATTATATACATATATATTAAACATAAATATCACAACTAAAATGATAAATTGCTCTGTTTATTTATCTGTTCTTATATATATATATCTGTTATATCTTATATATATCTGTTTTATTATCTGTTCAGTTTCCCTCGCTTCTCATTTGAGTACACATTTCTCAGCTCATGATCGATTACCAATCACGATGGAACAAGTTTCCCTCGCTTCTCTCACGGTGTAATCGTATTCCATCTGTAACTGTTTTGACTTGTGAAGGTCGTACAGACAATAGCTAATTTCATGAGTCTCATTATACATGACACTGAATATCTTATATCTTATATATCTGTTATATACATCTTATATATCTGTTTATTATCTGTTCAGTTTCCCTCGCATCTCATTTGAATAGACATTTCTCAGCTCATGATCGATTACCAATCACGATGGAACAACACATTGTTCATTGAACATATTGTTCAGCACATTCACTGAACATTGTTCTCATTAGAATAAAACACTAATTGCATGTAATATTACTACCCACAACATTGCTGCTTGTCTGCTGTCAAATTTGAAATCAAATTCAAATTTGAGTGATGGTTGTTATTATGTACTAGTCAAAAAGAATATACATTCCTCTCACCTGGGAATGAATTGCCAAAACTCTTCCCGTAAGGAAAAATGCCATAACATTGTATATTATGTTTATAATTTCATGGTTTTTTTTTTATTATCCAAGAATATTCTTTTTTTTTTTTTTTTTTTTTTTCCACTTCAAAAAATTTATTTCTAAAAAATAAAAACATTAAATTGAAAGAAACTTTAAATAATCTAAATTTTTATATATCATCTGATAAGTTTTTGAAATTAATAAATTCAAACAAAACTTTGCATAAACTAACTCATTTAAACAAAAGCAACATTTAGTGATTTTTTTTTTTTTAACTTTTCGGATACTTTAATATTACAGTTAAATTTATTCTAAGAATAAATTTATTAATAAGTTATTTTTTGTTATTTGGTAAAATGAAGATATTATATTGAAAATGCATTTTATTCAACAGAAGGGTGGAAGGAAGAACTGCTAAATTATATTGATGAAAAAGAACTCCCAATGTTTCTTGGCGGAGTAAGAACTGATCCAGATGGTAATCCTAAGTGTCCCTCCGTAGTAAGTAACGAAATTATTCATTTGACAGTCATCTGGATTCTAGAATATATTACAGTTTAGTGATACAAATAAATAATTGTAACAAAAATATGCAAAATCATAAAATTTCTGGCAGATACTTTGTATGACAGATAAATTCCAAAAACAAAAATAGAACACATATTTTTGTGTAAAAATTTCTTTTTTAAATTTACATTCTTATTACAAAATATTTAATTTAATTTTAAATGGATGCAAAAAGAATTACTTGGGTTTCGTAAATGTTTGTTTAGTTAATAAATGCCTAGATTGAAAATATTATTCTTATTTTAATATGCGAAATTGGCTTGGGTTACTTAATTATTATGCTACAACTATAAGCTAAGTATTTTTTTTAAATTTTTGTTAATTCGGCAAGAAACAATATGCAACTATGAAAATTAGTTAAAAAGACAGTATAAGAGGATATAATTAGTCTTATAAATTCTAAATAAATACATACTATTTAAAAATATCTGCTCTTTAATTGTTTCTGAAACACATTCTTATTATTGTTTAGGATATAAACAATTACTTCTACATAATTATTAGCTCTTAATTTGCACATTGCTCTTGTATTTCCAAACTGCAAAACAAAGTTCTTTAGTATCCTTATAGCAAATTTTCCTCTAGATCAATATGCTTGGTTAAATCCCTCCCCCAATAATACATTTTATTTTATTTGGTTCATGATTTTTTACATGGCTTTTAATTTTTATATATATATGCGTGTGGGTTTAATATTATTTGAAAACATGTTTTTGTAATTTTAAAAAATATTTACTTTTTTTTTTTATGTATCTATTAGAAACATAATGCAATTTACATTATGATCTAACCTCATTTAGCCTAATATATTAGCTCTTAATTTGCACATTGTTCTTGTATTTCCAAGCTGAAAAAATAAAGTTCTTTAGTATCCTTTATGCAAATTTTCCTCTAGATCAATATGCTTGGTTAAATCCCTCCCCAATAATACATTTATTTTATTTGGTTCATGATTTTTTTACATGGCTTTTAATTTTATATATATATGCGTGTGGGTTTAATATTATTTGAAAACATGTTTTGCAATTTTTAAAAAATATTTTACTTTTTTATGTATCTATTAGAAACATAATGCAATTTACATTATGATCTAACTCATTTAGCCTAATATATTAGCTCTTAATTTGCACATTGCTCTTGTATTTCCAAACTGCAAAACAAAGTTCTTTAGTATCCTTTATAGCAAATTTTCCTCTAGATCAATATGCTTGGTTAAATCCCCTCCCCCAATAATACATTTATTTTATTTGGTTCATGATTTTTACATGGCTTTTAATTTTATATATATATGCGTGTGGGTTTAATATTATTTGAAAACATGTTTTGCAATTTAAAAAAATATTTACTTTTTTTATGTATCTATTAGAAACATAATGCAATTTGCATTATGATCTAACCTCATTTTAGCCTAATATATTAGCTCTTAATTTGCACATTGTTCTTGTATTTCCAAGCTGAAAAATAAAGTTCTTTGGCATAGTTTTATAGCAAGTTTTCCTCGAAAGGCTTGGTCAAATCCCCACCCCCTTCCCTCAAATAATTCATTTATTTTATTTGGTTCATGAATTTTTACATGGCTTTTAATTATATGCATGTGTGTGTTCAATATTATTTGAAAACATGTTATGCAATTTAAAAAGAATTACTTTTTAATGTAGCTAATAGAAACATAATGCAATGCACATGATAATCAAACCTCATTTTTAAAATCAATCATTTTATTGAATAGGCCAATTTGGGTGGTACAGTACCAACCTCCTACTATCTTCGCAACTCTTCAAATAGGCTGTGCTCCCAACCTGGAGTGAAGAAATTACGCGTCTCTAGAATGTCCAAAGTGAATATTACCCTCGATGTCGAAGAGCCTGGTTCTCACATAGAATGGGAGTTCGAAACGGAGAATAAAGACATTGGTTTTGGACTCTATTTTCAGTCTGTAAATTCCATACAAAACAAACCTAAAGAACTCATACCTAAACAACGAGTAGAGGCCCACGTTGCATGTGAAACCGGAATGTACCTGTGCGAAATTCCAGGAACATGTAAGTACTTGACGATTTTACAAATAAAATAAGGAATACAATACTATCGAAAGGGAATAAGTATTAGAATTACAAAACTTTTAAAGTCAAACTAAAAGTTCATCCACATTCTTGTCTATTGAACTATTTAAAGTTTCAGATTTATTTAAATAATTCAACAGACGAGAATGTGGATGAACTTTGCTATTTTGTGAATGAACTTTTCTATTGCTTAACATGTAGTAATCAATTAATTGCGAACATCTTCTGAAGTTGAGGACATTGTTATAAATGAAGAGATGCTATCTCGCAGATAGTGTGGACTAGACAATTTTTCAAATAAACAATGAATACAATGTCATCAAAAGGAATACTAGAATTATAAAACTTTTTTTAAAAGTCACATGGAAAGTTATCGACATTCTTGTCTATTTCAGTCTGTTTCAGATTTATTTAAACAATTCAACAGGCGAGAATGTGGATGAACTTCCCTATTGCTTAACATGTAGTAATCAATTACTTGTGACCTTCTTTTGAGGTTGATGACATTATTATAAACGAAGCTATGCTATCTCGCAGATAGTGTAGACTTTATATTTGGGTCTCAAGACATAAACTCAAAATATGTTTTTATAAAAGTATAAATTATCAAAAATTCTTCATTGATAGTAAGAAGCTCCGAGGAGATTATACTGTTTTTTTTTGCAATTCAAGATTTAAAGAATTTCTCATTGAATGCATCCCCCTGCCTATCTCTTTCATTCACACACACACAAAGACATTGAAAAACTTATATTTACAAAACTTATATTTAAATTATGCCCCAAATTTTAATACAACATACATTCACGTTTAAAACATAAGTTAAAAATTTAACTTTTTTTTTAACAAATGCACAAAAATTTTATAATTACGTAATCTCATTTTTTAAGGTAACGAAATCGTATTTCTTCTTTGAGTCATTTTTATTTTAGTCCATTACGAATTTTATTATTTTATTACGTTTACTATATTGTTAAAATATACAATTACATACAAATTTTAATATGAAATTGTCCTATCAAAAATACCACAAAAAAATTTCTTCCGACACCGGGAATCGAACCCGGGCCTCCTGGGTGAGAGCCAGGTATCCTAACCACTAGACCATGCCGGATTTGTTTAAGATGTACTCTATATTTTTCATATCTTAACATTTTTACAAAATTATTAATTAATACCTTGCGCGTGTATTTTTTTTTTTTTTCATTTTAATATTTGAGCTAACTATATTAACTAAATATCCTTTTTAAATCACATTAACAAAAGAATTTAAGAAATCATTTTACAAGATTTATCCGAAGTGCAAAAAAGATTAAGATATGTACATAGAAAAGAAAAATGAAGGAATTTTTTTTTTAAATGATATATATTAAGTAAATTTTAAAAGGCATTAAAATACATATATTTCATATTTAAAGATATATTTTTTTTTTACCAATAAACATTTTTTGTTCGTTATTTACCGATATTATTTCGAATCTCATTTAGAAAATACAAGATATCGAGAGGAGAAATTCTGCAATTTATATAATTAATTAATTAAATAAATATACAACGTTTTCATACCCGATAATCTTTTTAATTTCTATATAAATATTTTTATTTACTAATTTACTGTAACATAAGTTGTTAATAAGTAATCAAAAATAAAAAAAAACTTAATTAATAAATGTGACAATTGTTAATAATAAGCAAGAATTTGAATAATTTGTATTTTTAAAAGACGTTAAAAAATTATTTAAATAATTTTTAAAATTAAAAAATAATAACAATTTCCAATTTGATTTTCAAGCAGATATTGAATTAGAATTCAGTCATAATTCTAGTTAATTGAGCGTTCATATCTCTGAAAAAAAACCGGAACCATTCAGGAGTATATATATAAATTTTAATTAAAATATGTTCAAATGTAAAGTTCCCTAATACATGATTTTTTTTTATAATTACCCAAATTAAAAATCGTTTATTTCCCTAGGAATAATATTATAGGAAAAATTTATCCATATAAAAAATAATAATAATAATTTAAGAAGAAAATATTCTACTTTTCATTTTAACTCCAGTTTTATCACCTCCAATCAAGCTGCAACAAAAATAACTTTTAATTAAAAACTCAAGACACTTTAAAACTACCGATTTGTAAAATGCTTCTGTTATTCTCTAACAGATGGCGCCATAATAGCATAAAAAATTGGAGTATGACGTTTTTGTTTATCTGCAATGCGTAAGACGCTTAATGCGCAGTAATTTTAAAATCGGACACTAAGGATTATGTTAAATATGACTGATCAAGAGATTCAAATTCGCTTATTTTTCAGCTTTTAATATACAAATGTAAATGTAATTACGAATTTTAAAATATTTTAAATTAAAATCTTTCATATATATAACATACATAAATTTTAAATAAATTTTAAGTTAATAAAATTCCTCAGCATCAATAATGTTATGTTTTGAAGTGGTGGTTATGTTTTTTTTTTTAATGTTCATCTTTTGTGTTTTTTATTTGAACTAATTATTTGAATTGATTTTTAAAATCTGTTTAATTAAATGAACATTTTGATGTACATAAATACTTCTTTAGTCAAAAAAATATATATATATGTGTATATATATATATATCAAATAACGGGAAAAGTAAATGTTTAGAGAAACTGGATTTTAATGCAAATTTTGATTATAAAATTGTTGTCTGTTATGAATAACATACTTAATTTTAAAGTTTTCTGTGATACTACTGTTGTATATAATATACATATACAAACACACGAATAAGAAAAATAAAATGAGATAATTGAAAATTAAATGTTCTTAAAAAAAAAAACCCAAATAATCAGATAATTAAATTTTTTTTGTGAATTTAAATGAATATCAAATATTGCATGTAGCTATAATTCCACATCTATTATTATGTTTGCTTAAATATGTATACCTACATTTTTCATAAATGCACACAATTGAATTAAATGATTTCATAAATCCTGTTTCACTTGAAATTTTGGTTCATTTAAAAATAATTTATTCCAAATCTAAAATAAATTAGTTTTTTAAAAAAGAATATTTGAAGAGACGTATCTTAAGACAGTTGACAGGAAAAATTGATTGATGAGATAATTATGGAAGTTATTAGTCTGTTAATTTATACAGAAGATTTATTTTGTATCTCAGACTTGTCTCTTTTCAGACATGAACCGTACCTCTATTCTTACTTACTTCTTTAACTATTATAGCTTTTATGTCTGCCTTTACCTGTACGTTTGTGACAAGACCAATAAAATCAAAATGTGGTTAAAAGAAATGAATTTGCAGAACATAAATAACATTTTTGATAGTTTAGAATGGTGACTTTATCAAAACAACTGCAAAATATGAGCTGCCTTGTCTTGGTTTTAATAAAAGATATTTTGATTTTGGTTAGTTATGATGAAAAAATTATAAATTGACAAAAAAGAACGAATTCAGAAAAAAATTTCATTAAAAAGATGTGTTAACACGTTTTTTAAAAAAAAAAAAAGTAGCTTTAACTGAGTAATTTTCACTTGTTTCATGAGGTTTTAATAGGTTGGTGTAAAATATTTTGATTCTTTTCAAAAATATTAAGATATTGAATATTTGATTATTAAGATATCGAATATTTGATTATTAAGATACCGAAAATATTTTCGTATATTGAAAATAATCTTGAAATTTTAAAAATCTTTCAAATATAAATTTAAAAAAAAAAGTACAATTTGAAACGGATCAAATGAATTAAATTCGGAATAAAAATACAAACGTAACTAATTCCTCAAATATGTTTTTTCTTGCCATCTTGTAATAAAAGTAATATATGTGATAACGACATAAAAAAATTTCTAATTTTGAAAGGTTTGACTAGATGGTCCATATTTGCACATGTCATTTCCTATATTGAACCTGAATGAAATGTTGATAACCTTTAAAATAAGGTTTTTTTTTTTTTTTTTTAATCCTGCGACAGACCTAGGCATGACTTCTAACAGTCTATGACAGGTAACCCGATACAGTTCAGAATTACACACAAAAAAATTAGTCTTCTGCAGTATTTACAACCACTACGTCAAAAAAATTCAGCACAGTAGTTCAAGTGGTCCCCACTCATGTCAGAATTTGCCAAGCAAAGTGGGCAAATTGGAGAGTCTGCCAGTCCAAATCTGTAAAGGTGTTTCTTGATAGTCATGTCCAGTTTTTATCCTGATATTAGCAATACCAACAGGTCTAGGAAGGTCACAAGGAATGGATAGTCCAATAAGGAACCCCAAGTCTTCCCACTTACAGAGTTAAAATTTATATTTAAAGCCAAGTCATCCTTAAACTCTAGCTGTAATAATTCACTTAATGTCATGATAGCAGACAGGATTATGTGGTTGATCTTTGAAATAAGTTGAAGACAATAACGATAGTTTCAAGTAGAAATCAACATTTTTAATAAGCAAAACAATATACACCTAAGTATTTTCAAATCTGTAGATAGGATTCTTTTAATTTGCCTATTTTAAGGATATCTAAGATTTATTTCATTTAAATATTCAGATACAATTCGATGTTGTTGTTGTTTTACATGAAAAGTCATAGCATTATTTGCACATTCGTTCGATTTAACTACATCTGTTTAACGTTTTATTGTTCGCTTTATCATGTTTAACTTAATTAATATAATAATTTTAAAGATAAAATAGACTTCCTCATCCATTTTTTCTGATATAATTAATTTAAGAAACATTGTTTCATTTAGGGAATCTGGATAAACAAATTTCTGAGCACATGAGACACAAAAGAAATAACAAATTAGCTTAAGGCATTAACAAAAAATGTTTAACTAATGGATTAAATTATATTTTGTTATTTTTAATTTAATTTCTTTTTCCAAAAGAAGGTGATTACAACGAAAACAACTCTTTTTAATCACTTAAAAGTTATCAGTTACGTAAATAATATATGTAACAATGGAAATGACTTATGCTCCTCCATTTAGCTATTAATCACTTTTGTCATTGAATACTTCCTGGAACAATGATGTTACTTTTTATCAGTTTGTATCTTGAAACCTTCATGATAACGAAGCAATTTTTTAATCTGATCTTTTCACTTTTATTTCCAGATATCTTGATGTTTGACAACACATACAGCTGGCTTCAACAAAAAGAAATATTTTGCAGAGCCATTGTAGTGAGACCATCCGGTGAAAAAGCAACCGTATTACAATAAAACTATGCTGGCATTCATCATTAGCTGATCACGTTAGCTATGCTTTCCAGTTACTCAGTTCTTACTGCAATAACTTCGCAAATATGCTTTTAACTCCATTCTTTCATTTAAATTAATAAAAAGGTTCTGCTTAAAAACTTTACAGATTTCTACTTAAAATCTTATATTTTTCGTTGAAATTTTTCATCGAATAATATAATAACTGATCGATTTTATTAATTAATCGAAAATAACAGAGCAATCGATAAGCAAACTTAGTGCATGCATTTTGTCTTGCTACCAATATTTCATATTACACTGCTACATATGTATTTTTAAGCTAGCTTTAAGCAAAATTGTAAATTTATAGCAGTCTAATCAAAGCATTATAAGTATTTAAATTTAATTAATTAAAAGCTTTTTAATGTCTATTTAATTGTATTGTAAGATCTTTGATGGAATGTCTATTTTAAATCAAAGTTTAAGATTGATTTACAAAAATTAAGTCAACATTTCATGTACATATATTTCATATCTCTAGCTCATCTAATACATATCACCAGAAAACTAAAAATCACAAACAGCTAATTAATTTTTATAAAATCTTTTTTTCTAATCTTTTCCTTTAGAAAGTTGCACATGCTAAATTTAAATAAATCCCCAATAGAATGCACATTGAACATATAATTTTAAACAATTTTAAGTAGTATAGTGAATGTTTATTAAAGAGAGGGAAATTGATGTTTTAAAATTTAAAAATTTTAAACTTAAAATTGATTTTTTTGTTGAAGTTATGGATACTTCCATCTCTTAAGTATACATAACTTCTTTTAGGTTTATAAATATTTAGGGTTTGATATTCTTACAAAATTTTTAAAATTAATTACTTCTTTTTAATTGGTTTATATGTGTACAATTTATAAAGTTCTAAAACTCTAAATTTTTACATTTTATATAAATTTATTTTTGTATTTAATTTTATATAATAAATTAAAGGCATTGTTGTTCTTGCATTCTGAATTGCTCATTAATAAGCCTTCAATATAATGCAAGATAATTCTTTTGCAATAAATTTGTTTTTAAGACATTTACTGACTTTATTATGCCTTTTGTGATTACATGCTATGTAGTACCATAAATCTATGTGACATATTTTGTTTACTGATTTATGAAATTGTGATACTTAAGCTATTGGTTTTTTTTTTATATGTAAAATATTTTTGCTAGTGATTTTATATTTTCAAAATTTTATACATAAAGTCCTAGATGGACTATAACATATTTGCCGTTTTTGGTTTTTCAATTCGGCTTGGGTGTATATTATGTGTTACCAATATGTACTGTTTGGGAAAAGTTTTTCCTTGGAGTTCTACGGAAATGTGTGTTTGAATAAACATTTAATTCAGAGTTTTGTTTTGTGTTTAATCAGTATTGTTGCGATATATTTGTTTATTTGTATAATAAAAAAAATGTACATGTTGAAAATGTACTATTTTGGGACTTTCTTATCTGCAATATTGTTGTTTCAGTGTTATGTATCATTGGTCGTGTGTTAAAAATAAAATTTACAAAAAAAAAAAAAAAAAAAAAAATTATGGGATAATTTTTTTTTTTAATATGTAGGTTTTCTTATTCACGTATGAAACATGGATAAATAACAATATTAAAAATTCATTTTAAGACATCAAATTAGTTTTTTTTTTTTTTTTGTTACAATATTCTGCAATGAATACCACACAAAACCACTAAATGTTTATGGATCTTGTCTGACAGCTTTTAAGTTCTATCAGTAAAATCTATATTATTTCAAAGAGTTTGTTTGGTTTATAGTTGGTTTGTCGCTGTACGGTCATTTTGTGCACACTTTGGGCTAATTAGACTGAGACTTACTGTTTAACGTGGATTCCGAACTGCTAACAAATATCCATGCCACCTTCACGAATCGAACATGAAGCCTGTGGTAACAAAGGCCAGAGCGCTAGCCAACTGGCCATCAGGTCGCTTCGAAGAGTAGAGAAAACATAGCCCTACATATTTTTCAGTAAAGTAAAATTTCTGAAAACATTTACATCACTATAAAGTTTGATTTCTTTGATCCACATCTTTACCTTAGAAACACGACGAATTCTATATAAATTCATATAAAATTATAATATTGAAAATATATCAATGAAAAAACTTTTTCTCATTTTCTAATTCGTTTGAAAATTTTCAAATTCATAAACATACTATTTGAAATACGAAGCATTGCATAATACTAAATTCAAAACGTAAAGAAATTTAAAATTCTTTACGTTTTCAATAAAGAAATTAAATTTTCTGACGCATAAAGAATATAACGGAAAACAGTGGGAATAATTTCTTATTCAAAGAGATAGATGGATAATATGAATTTAATCACACAGGAAGTTCTAAAACAACACTAGTGCAGCTTTTAAGTAAAGGTAAAAATGGGTGAACTTGTCACCTGAAAGTTGAAAGTCCTCAGTAAACTTTGGGTCAGTGAATAGTTGAAACAATAGATGAGTTATAGATAATAATGAACAACAGAGGAGAAATTCAACAATGAAGAGAAAATAGCCATGATATCCAAACAATCATGAGATAAGCGATACTTCCCGAAAAAAAAAAAAAAAAAATGTTTAGCTTAAAAAAAAAGGGGAAAAATTGACTCTCCAAAGCATACAGTGATAAAAGAAATTCTATATTTTCTAATAAAAGAATTGTATATAAAAATCAACTAAAAATAATTGACCGTAAATATAAATTTCAAATAAAAATTGTATCAAATTTCATTTACAATTATAATATAAATAAAATTATTGAAAGAAATATTTACAATGAAATACTAACACGAATATTGTAATTTGAATATTAAAAAATAATAAAATTATACAAATTGTTGCAGAAAAATTGTTGTATCTTGAACAGTTTCAAAAGTAATTAATGCTACAATATCCGATTAGTATAAAAGCAATAGACATTCTCAACAAAAATTTTGTAAATAATAAATTTCAAAATGATAATGATTTTAATAAATATTTCAGTCGTAAACGTGTGTGATTAGAGTTGCATAATTTTTGTAATTCATAAAAAAAATGGAGAGAATATGAATTTATTAAACCTTTAATTAAGCATTGTATGTTTATTTACCAATTGACAGAAACATTTATATTTTCAATCTTGACAATAGAGGAAATGTTATTTATTTATCTAATTTGTCTGTTAACATTGTGTTATATGATTTAGAAAAAAAATGACAATTCACAATATAGCAAATATTAATGACGATAATACAAAACAATATACTTGCTTTTGTAAAAATATGCAGTCATAAATATTCGCGATTAGAAGTGCATAATTTTTAAATTTAAAAAGGATGGAAAGAGTATGAATTTATTAAACATAAAGCATTTAATTAAGCATTGTATGTTTATTTACCAATTAACAGAAGCACTCATGCTTTCAATCTTGACATTAAAGGAAATTTTATTTATTTATCTATTTTCTGTTAGCATTGTGTTGTAGGATTTTCAAAAAAAAAAAAAAAAAAAAAAAATGATGATAATACAAAAAAATATACTTGCTTTTGCTTTATATTAATTATTGAATGATTTGAGTTTTGCCAAAATTGTAAAAATTGTATAGTTTAAAAGTAATAAAACTGAAAAGAGCATGTCTTGTCAATTTATCCTTATTATTCATTTTTAAACTGTGTGATTGTTATAAATCTCGTTCAGTTCAGGAAAAAATTTGACAAACACTTTTATCTGCTTTCATAATTCTTGTTATCTCTCGATAAATCTGCATAATGCTATCAATGATTGTAGTGGATAAATTTGCTTCTGATTTCATTTTGTCAGTACAGAATTGTTTGCTGCATTAGCAGTGAGATCATTTTGTTATCATCAGAAATTGCTAACAGAATCAGAAAAGTTGGATAGCAATTTTGAATACTCTCTCCAAGCCAGTTGAAGACTCAACATCGTATACGGTAAGCAGATATTAAAATTTATTTATGATTGTTTTAAATAATATTAGACTATGGAATTAATAATTCAGAAAAAAATAAACTAATACAAAAGAGATTCATAGTATTAAAAAAATAAAATAAAAATTAAGCAAACAATTTTTCTAAGAAAATAATTATCACACTTAAATGCATTCAAAAACTACAATAATAATATTAATTTTATTGAATTTGTATCTTTATTGAGAGCTATTAATTTTCATTAATTAAGTGTATTAATTAAAATCTCAAACATAAATAAAAGTTTTGGTACAACTGCACTGACAAAAACGAATATATCAATGGCTGCAGTTTTTTTTTTTTTTTTTTTTCTTTTTTTGATGCATTTATTTTTCAATAAATATTGATCTTGATCTTGTCAATGCTTCAAAAATAAATAATTAATTAATTTAATTAATTAAAATAAAATAATACAAATGAGATTCCTAATAAAAAATTGTTTATTTTATTTTTAATATGATAATAATTATCTTCTTTAAATGCATTCGACAACTACAATAATAATATTAATTTTATCTAATTCTCATTTTTATTGAGAGTTATTAACTTTCATTAATTAAATGTATTAATTCAAATCTCAGAAATATTTTGATACAACTACACTGTTAAAAACGGCTGCAGTTTTTTTTTTTTCTCCCAATAATTGATGCGCTTATTTTTCAATAAATATTGATCTTGATTTAGTTGTTATTGATCTTGATCTTGTTAATATTTCAGAAAAAAAATAAACTAATAGAAAAAAAAAAGATTCTTAATAAAAAAAAAAAATTGTTTGCTTTATTTTATTTTTAACAAGAGTATAATTATCTCACTTAAATCCATTAATCAACTACAAAAATAATATTAATTTTATTTAATTTGCATCTTAAAAATGAACTGATAAAAACGAATGTATCAATTTTGCAACGAATCATCAGTTTTTTCTACTCCAATTTTTGCTGCATTTATTTTTCAATAAATATTGATCTTGATTTAGTTGCTATTGATCTTGATCTTGTTAATGTTTCAAAAAATAAATAAACTAACACAAAAGAGATTCTAAAATAAAAAAAAAATTGTTTGATTTATTTTATTTTTAATAAAGAATAATTACCTCACTTAAATGCATTCAATAACTACCAAATAATTTTATTTAATTTGCATCTTTATTGAGAGCTATTAATTTATCTATTTATTTAATTAATTTATCATTTAAACATTAAATATTAATCAAGTGGATATAATCAAATGAATATTAATTTTTTTTTAAATCGATAAAGACTTAGTTGTAAATGCATAAATATTGATATACATTCGCAAAAATAAAATATTTAGAAATAACTCAATGGCAATTGAAACTAGATCAAATCAAAAATTGTTGTTTGTACAATTAATGGATTTTTTCTAAGAAAATAAAATAATTTATTTATTTTTCTTAATGTCTTTCACAATTTTTAAAAATAAATAAATTATTTTATTTGGTATACACGCATAAGATTTTGTTTTATCTCTAGTATACTTATTAATTAGAGAAATAAAGCTAATTTTTGATTAATAATTTTTAAATAGAATTAATTTTATTAAAAGGATGCAGAATATTTCCTGCTAATAGTTTTCTTTTACAATTTGAAAAGGAAAAAAAATTGTAAAATCATAATCAGTAAATTGATGCGTTACGTAATATCAGTATTATCAGTGATTCAATGCGATTATGATTAGAGTAAAAACGGTAATGATGATTATTTTCACAAGTCTTACATATTGAACAATAAAATTGTAGAGAATAATTGATATACTTTGTCAGATATAACAAAAGCAGATCTCATAAAAAACATTGTTAGCTTTAAATTATACTTTTAATAATGCTTATATGAAGGTTTCCAAATCGTTATTTTTATGATAAAGGAAAAATTTTAAATACATATATTACAGTATGCCCATCTATAATACTACACATATATTTTAAGAGGAAGAATATTTTATTACATATACATAATATACATATGTAATAAAAGATAATATACATTTGCAAAAAAAGATATTACTAAAGAAAAAAAATGATAAGTTTTTGCATTAGATCGAGACGTAAGCATTTTTGTTCAAGATCAAGTTTGCGTTTATTTTCCTTATCATTACTATATAAATAGCTATACACAGCAAAACAACTTTCCTTATTTTTTATTGCAAGAGACTCTTAATTCATTTTTATCGATGAAATTGTTAAAATAAGTTCTTAAAATAATTTTCCTTTCATGTGCAAAATTATGTAGAATCATTCTGAAATAATAAGGTTTCTAAATGACCGTTTTTTATTTACTTTTTTTTTTTGTCAGTCTGTAAATTCAAATGAGAATCCAACGTCAGCTGAGGAAATCGTTATTGCAGATCGGAGTTCTTTGTAAGATGTAAGAACTCTTTTCAAAGCTCTAAAGCTTTAACTAATATTTCTCTTATATTTATTGATGATAAATAAATTAATCCCAATTAACTAAAATAATTAATAATCAATAATAAATTAATAAGATAATCACAAACTAATACTGTATTATTACTAGATTTTAAATTATTCAAATGACAAGCTGGTGTTTGCATTTCTTATCATTGCTATATAAATAGCTATACTCAGCAAAAAAAAAAAATTTCCTTATTTGACATTAATGAACATTGAGCATTAATGAGCATGACATTAATGAGCATTGATAACTACACTGCATATGCTGAACTTCATACGGGTAACAAAAATTAATGTTAATTTTACCCAAACATTTATTCTCCTAATAACTTTAGTTCTGGGATTTTTAACCTTGTTTTCTTCTATGACAATAATATGGTAACCATGTCTCCTCTCATCAGAGAATAATATTTTAAAGAATTTTACTAAATATGCAATGCAGTAGTAATACATGTCCTTATTGCTATACACATTAAATTATAATTAAATACATTATATGACCCAGATTAATATAAATTGTATTTTTAAAGAAGTAAATAATAATTGATGTTGGATAATAATAAATAATAAGTCCTGCTTAATAATAATTAATGTTGGAAAAAATAAACAACAAGTAATGGGGAATAAAAATTAATGTTAACTTGACCCAAACATTTATTCTCCTAACTCTTTGATTCTGGTGTTCTTAACCTATTTTTATTCCACGACAATAATATGCTAATCATGTGTCCTGTCATCAGAATATTATTTTAAATGCGTACAATAAAATGAAGGTAATTCAATAATATTTTAAAGAATTTAAAAAAAGATATATAATGCAGTAGTAATACATGCGCTTATTCCTACGCACATTAAATAATAATAAAATACATTATAAATGGCCCAGATTAGTTTTAAATTTTATTTTTTAAAATTGTCAATGGGATTACTGATGGGATTCATTTTACATGTTGTTAATTGTTAAAAGACGGTTTGTCCTTTTATATTTACAATCACAAATGCAACTAATAATGATATTTTTAATTTATTGTATACGATTGATAAAGTGTTAGAATTAATTAGAGGTAATTTAAAATGGGATGTTGGATTTTTTTCCCACTTATATTTGCAGGTTCACAAGGAGTCCATTATTCTCCACTTAATAACCCATATTAAAGATATATTTTCAATTGAAACATCTTAACTTAACAACATGTCAGTTTAAAAATATACAAGTCAACTAAAACTTATTATAATTCTCCGTTTGGGGAGGTAGCTAAAACGTACTCAAAATGTTCACGTCTTCTTTGTTCTAAATCCAATCCATGGAGCATGGTGGATAACATTTATAGACAGCAAAAATATGTTTAGAATTAAATATAAACGCAGAAAAAGAGTATTCATTTTTTAAAGAAAGTTGAGTCTATTACTTTTGATTACGAAAGTCAAGCGACAACAAAAGCACTACTAACTCTTCCACCTTTAACGAACTCTTCCCTTTACAAGCTTAAGCCCCTGTTGGGTCTCGAAAAACACCCCTCTCTTATCGGAATATTTTTACCCTCTCGGTCAATGTCTGAAGTTTCCTCGTCTTCTGCAAGTAACATTTTGACCTTGAATTCTAAGGGGGCAGCCGAGAAAAAAGGGAGTTCAAAGAATTCATTTGGAAAAACAGTTGAAAGAAACATGGAAAATAAATAGAAATTCGTGAATTTAATTTTCAAAGAATGGAAAAGTGTTTTATTTTGGTAATGAAAGATATTTGAAATCTGGTTGCTAATTGTTTTAGAAAGCAAGCTAAGCTGAGTAATTGGAAAAACAGCTGAAAAAACATGGAAAATGAATAAAAAATTGTGAATTTATTCTTCAAAGAATGGAAAAGTATTTTATTTTGGTAATAACAGATGTTTGAAATCCAGTTGTTAGGCGTTTTAGAAAGCTGGCTAAGCTGAGTAATTGAAAATATTTCAGTTGCATTAAAGAAATTAATTCTCCTTTTAAAGATGCGTTGCAACAAATTCTACTTAGAGCAAATATTTTCTAATATTGAGCTAATATTTGTGGAAACGTTTTGCCATGAACCTAATAACCAGAAAAAAATGTATACTCATGTTTGTGAAAATTGCAACACCATGAAGGACTTACGCGAGTGAGCTGAAATTTTCAGGAAATGCAAATTAGCGCATGATATGCAAATGATTAGAATTTCAAATCCATAGCGCATGCGTATGCTGAGCAGCACCCTCTGAACGGCGGATGGATCCGAATAAATAGACGGCTGTAGCGAGGCGTGTATGGTTATCGGTGGTTATTTGCTAGTGGTAAACGTTAGCTCAATCGTTACTTATGCATCTTCGACGAAAGAGAGCGAGATTTTGAACAACTTACAGAGTTTGAACGGGGAGAATCATCGGCCTTCGTGAAGCTGGATTGTCTTGTCGTGCAGTAGCCGCTCGTGTGCAGCGTAACAGCAGCACAGTGAAGCGTCTTTGGAAGCAGTGGACGGACGAGTGTCAGACAACTCGGAAATCCGGGTGTGGACCGAAATGTGACGTCAGCTCGCGATGATAGACACCTGGTCCGCATGGCGCTGACGGACCGTACAGCTTCCTCTAGACAATTGGCAGCACAGTGGTCAATAGCTACAGGTGTTTCATTGTGTGCTTCATCAATTCATAGACGTCTGCTGCAGCGTGGACTGCGCGCAAGTACTCCTTTATACAGGATCCCTCTCACGCTAAACCATCGCCGCCTGCGGCTACAATGGGCCGCTCAGCATAGAGACTGGCGTGCTGATTAGGAGCATGTCGTGTTTTCTGACGAATCACGCTTTAATTTGTGGTACCATGATGGCCGCATTCGAGGTCAGACGCTATGCCGGTGAACGCCAAATTCCGGAGTGCATTACCGAACGCCACAGTGGACGAACACCCGGAGTTATGGTCTGGGGTGCCATAGCATATCATGGACGATCTCAATTGCTAAGAATTGTGGGCAATCTGAACAGCAATCGATACATCAGTGAAGTTCTACAGCTCCAAGCTGTTCCCTTCCTTCAAAGCTTGCCAGGCGCTGCATTTCAACAGGACAATGCCCGCCCTCATATCGCTAGGACTGTTCAGTCCTTCTTTGCAACACGGCAGGTACAGCTTCTTCCTTGGCCTGCGTATTCCCGGATATGTCGCCGATTGAACATGTGTGGGATTTCGTTGATCGGCGTCTCGTTCATGATCCTCGTCCTGTTGCTTCTGCAGACGAACTTTGAGTGCGCATACAAACAATATGGAATGCTCTTCCTCTGGCAGACATTCAAAATTTGTTTGACTCCATGCCACGTCGTGCAGCAGCACTTATTGCGGCGCGTGGTGGCTACACAAAATACTGATTCCGATCTCTTGTTATTGTTTGTTTGCTTTGAACATTTAATCATTTATTTGTACCGCTACCACTCAAATGTGTATTAAATTTCATTCAATTATGACGATTCCTTCATGGTGTTGCAATTTTCACAAACATGAGTTTATATATAATAAACGCAGGAAAACGAATGAATCAACGTTTATTACAAAAAAAAAAATTCAGATAGCTTCTACGATCAACAAAGAAATGTTAATCTCCTGAATTTTTTCTTATTTACATTTTTTACCTTTTTGCACTTTTAACAAATTATATTAATTTCCTAAGACTTTTTGATATAAAATAAAGTAGATGTTTTAAATATGCACAGGGACAGTAAATACATCATAATAGATATGAAAAATTTATATACCTGTAAATAAGATTATATGTAAAAATATTACGAAAAACCTGACAGAAATTAATAATCAAATCTTGAAAAAGGCTAACAAGATACAAACAAAAATACCGCTTTAGGATTAACAAAAAAATAACGAGATTATTTAAACAAAGGACAACATTTAAAATAAAAAATATGATTTTTATAAAACAGGAATACCAAAGTTATGCACCACGTACGGCCTTGTATGATTAGATCAGGCATACGTAGTCTAATGAAGACCGCTGGCTTAATACACTGAAGTGACAAAGTCATGGGATACCTCTTAATATCGTGTCGTCCCTCCTTTCGCCCGGCGAAGTGCAGCAACTCGACGTGGCATGGACTCAACAAGTCGTTGGAAGTCTTCTGCAGGAATATTGAGCCCTGCTGTCTCGATAGAAGTCCATAATTGTGAAAGCGTTGATGGTGCAGGATTTTGGGCACGAATAGACCTCTCGATGATGTCCCATAAATGCTCGATGGGATTCATGTCGGACGATCTAGGTGGCCAGATCATTCGTTGGAATTGTCCAGAATGTTCTTCAAACAAATCGCGAACAGTTGTGGCCCAGTGACATGGCGCATTGTCATCCATAAAAATCCCATCGTTGTTTGGGTACATGAAGTCCATGAATGGCTGCAAGAGATCTCCATTTAGCTGAACATAAGCATTTCCAGTCAATGTTCGGTCCAGTCGCACCAGAGGACCAAGTCCATGCCATGAAAAAACAGCCCACACCATTACGGAGTCCACCACCAGCTTGAACAGTGCCTGCTGACAGTTTTGGGTCCATGGCTTCGTGGGGTCTGCGCCACACTCGAACCAAACATCAGCTCTTACCAACTGAAATCGTGACTCATCGGACCAGGCCACGGTTTTCCATTCATCTAGGACCAACCGATATGCTCACGTGCCCACGAGAGTCGCTGCAAGCGAGGTTCTGTCAGTAAAAAGGCACTAGAGTCGGTCTTCTGCTGGAATAGCCCAAGAAAGCCAAATTTCTCCGCACAGTTCTAACAGACAAGTCCCTTGTACGTCCCACATTGATTTCTGCGGTTGTTTGACGCGGTGCAGTGTTGCTTGTCTGTTAAAATTTACGCGACTCTTTGCGACGCGTCGCCGGTCTCGGTCGTTAAGTGCAGGCGGTCGACCACTGCGCTGTCCATGGTGGGATGTTATGCCTGAAATGTCTACTCTCGGCACACTCTTGACACAGTGGATCTGGGAATGTTGAATTCCCCTAACGATTTCGAAATGGCATGACCCATGCGTCTAGCTCAACTAACATTCCGCGTTCAAAGTCTGTTAATTCCCGTCGTGCGGTCATCATCGTCAAAACCTCTTCACATGAATAACTTGAACAGAAATGAAAGCTCTGCGAAAGCACCGCGCATTTAGACCTGTTCTACGCGATGCTACTGCCATCTGAAAATTTGCATATTGCTATCCCATGACTTTTGTCACTTCAGTGTATATTCTCTATAACTTAACTGCAGACATGAAAAAATAAATAAATACAAATTAAAGAGTTATTCCTCATATATTCATATTTATTTACTTAATTAATTTATTTGCAATACAGAGAAGTAATTCAATATAGTTATATTCAATATAATTCGATATATTATTTCAATAAAGTTCAGGTAATTCTCAAAAATCAATACAATACTTTTTATTGATTTTGATTTATCAATCTCAGTTCTGTTGAACTCAGCAATTTGTGCCCATTTATTGAAAAGGATTCATTGCATCTTTGTATGAAATTGTCCAAAACATGCCCCATTTTCAAATTGTACTAATTGAATTTTATACCAAACAAAATGAAGTTAAAAAAGATGTAAGGTACTGATTCTTCAAAAATCAAGTATCTGTTACTTCGTTGTGACTTAATGTAATTTCAATTTTAAAATAGATTTTTAATTAAAACAGAAGAATTTTTAATATAAATGAATCCCTTATCATGATTTAAGTGGGGTGTTGATATCACCTTATCAGCCCTGATTTGAAAGCAAAATCAATACTTTACTGATTTAAAAGCAAAAAGACTGAATTTGGCATTCCTACTAAAAAATGTAATTCTTTAATGTATTTCTAAATGCGTAAAATAAATAATGTATTTCTAAAATAAATGTATAATTGTAACAAATAATTTATGTGCTTCTTCATATGAAGGTTTTAAGATATAATGTTTTAAGATCTCAGACTGATTTAATCTATTCTGTGAATGTGCGTATTTTATTCGAAACTGCTACATGCAATAATTTTTTGGACTGAATATTTATGATATCAGTCAGATTTTATCTATTCTCTGGATCTGCATATTTTATATGAAAGAATGTGATATAATATGTGTGTTTACGTATTACATGTACGTATGATATAATAGTATAAGTCGTTAGTTAAAGTATTTGCAAAAATGAATGTTTTGTCAGCTTTTCTAACCTTTTAATCTATGGTTTTAGTTTAATTTGGAATATTGGAAATTGAATTCTTTACATACCTTACAATTCAACATACATACCTTTACACATTCAATTTAAGTTTATCATTTAAAACTAATAACTTTCTCAATTTTCATACAACCATCAAAATATGTTTAAGAAAATTTAAAATAATTTTTGTAAATATTATTCGAATAATGTGTTACATAATCGAAAGTATTTTTCATATACAAGTTAAGATTCAATACAGAAAAGTATTGTAGCACTAATATGATGGTAAGTTTGGGTTGGTTTGTTGCTCTACGGTTATTTTTTTCACAATTTAGACTAATTAGACCAGGACCTACAGTTTAAAGTGGATTCCGAACCACTCACAAACACCCATGCCACCTCCGGGATTCGAACCTGAAGCCTGTGGTGTCAAGGGCAAGAGAGCTAGCCAATTGGGTATCAAACAAAAAGAATAATAAAGGAATTTTTTTCGTAATGAAAGAAATTCTGCAGATTTGTTAATTTATGAAGTGCTAAATTTCTTCAATTAAGTATTTTCATAGAATTTTAAGAAATCAATTAACTGATGTCATAATATGAGACAATTACAGTACAAAAATAGCATGTAATTGTGATGAACTTGATGATGTTTTCTGTTCTTGTAACATACTTCAAGGTTTAATGAAAATCGGTTAAACTCTAAAGAGATGCTTCAATGCATAGCAATGGTTATGTAAATGTTTTTGAATTAATCCAGTTCAAAAATAACAACATTCATTATTTGATCTATTCAAAACTCTTTTTGAAAGGCAAACCGCTTTAAAAAAATGTGTAAAGGTGACACAAACATGGAATACGATTCACATGATGGAATATTCATTCATAAATTTTACTTTTTGACTGTTACACTTCTAAGCTGAATCACAACAACTTGTAATAATCTTGGTTTCCTAAAAATCCATAATAAGATCTGTTCTGCAGTTATATACCAGTAGTGCTCAAATTGGACAGTTCATGCTTGGTGGATATGTGATTTATTATTATATTTTTTCCTTTTCCATTTAAATACAAAAAAATATTTGTGCCCTTGTTACTTACCAGGCTTATGTCACCGCAACCTTCCTTGATGAGTAAATCAGTAGTATCATTAACTCTGTTCGCCGATGCATGAAGATATCTACAGAAAATAACTGTCACTATGTTCTTGACTAGTTTTGCTTATAACATATGACCAAGTTTTGAGGTGATGAATTGAGTTTTGCTTTCAATTAAAATTCATATAAGTAAACCTTCCTTGATGCGTAAATCAGCTGTATCATTACTATGTTCGCCGATGTAGGAAAGTATCTCCAGAAAATAACTGTAACTTGTTTAGGACTACTTTTGTTTATAACATATAGCTAAGTTTGAAGGTGCCGATTTGAGTGTTGCTTTCAATTAAAATTCATATAAGCAACCTTCTTGATGAGTAAATCAGCAGTATTGTTACTCTGTTCACGATGTAGGAAAGTATCTACAGAAAATAACTGTTATTATGTTCAAGACTAGTTTTGTTTATAACATATGGCTAAATTTGGAAGTGCTGCATTGAGCTTTCAATTAAAATTCATATAGGATTTTCAATAAAGGAAACAGCTTAATTGAAAGCTGCACGAAACAAAAATTTTGTTCTGAATACAAAACATTTTATGAAGTATCTCAAATCTTAATAAGAGTAATAAATGTTTTTTATTTATTTATTTATTTTTATTCTTATCGAGTATATTGCGTTTTCTTGCTATTATCACATTTATGATAAATCCCATGCCAATTATATTGTACTGTTATATCAATAAACAAGAAAAAAAAAATTTAATTAAATCTCAAATTTTAAAAGAATGCGCATGATATCTATAAAAAATATATTAAAAGTCAATTTGTGAGAATAACTATTAAATTCTTAAATTAAAAACAAGTCTATTAGTTATGTTATGAATTTATATTCCCAAATGCAAAGGCGGTTACAGTTACGGAGTGCCTGGAAGAATTTTCCCCATACCTCCAATAATAAAATGAATGTAAAAACTATTTCAAAATTAATGGAGTAACAAAAATTGAATTATTTAAGAAATAAATTTAGGACAGGTGTAATGCTCTGTATGTAAATAAACAAATGAAGGCGACAACGATTTGTAGGATTGATGGAGTACCTTGGCTGCTAAGCAAGGTTAAAATAAGAAAAAATTTAAGAAATGTAAACCTTTGCACATTGACGGCTAATCGAAGAGAGTCCTATCTAAAGTAGGAGTGGCTTAGGCGGAGCTTGTTATCAAAACAAAGTAAAGCTGTAAGGTTAGAAAACTCTTCTCACTTGTTGTTAGTAAACAAAGATGTTTGTAAACAAAAGATTTGAATGTTGGTTCCTGAGTTGAATTGAAAGCAATGCCCGTTATTTGCTTAAACAGGAGATTGAATCGAGATTATTTGAGATTGCATTGAGTAAATGTCGGTTCCTGCATGGGGGAGGTAGTTAAGTAGTAAAGCTCCATACTTTTCAAGGATGAGACAGTATTTTTCATCAATACTTTCTGTTTTCTTGATATCTGGTATTGAGTACTGAGACCCTAAAGGCTTGTAAGAGTAGGGAGTTATTTAACCTTGTCTTGATTTCTGAGTTTCAGAATTGCTGATAGTAAGTCGACATTATTCGGATGGGATACTAATTGATCAAGAATAGCTGGAGGCATTTTTTATTGCTGGTGGCCTCTTGTTTCTTAGTAACATTTACGCAGGTCAGGTTATGGTATTTACCTGTTGACTTAGTAGAAGGGATTTCTGAATTTCTTTTTCTTCAAAAATTATTTTGACTTTGAAATCTGCGGAGGTCTTGGTTGGTAATTTTTGAAGTAAATATTTTCCTCGGGAATTTAAGGCCGCCTCTCCAAAAAGGTTGATTGCCTTTGCAATTCACACAGCATCTGTTCGAATCTGTTTGGATGGAGCATTTTCTGTGGGGCAATACTCCACACAGAGGCCACAGTGGATTTTTAGGTAGCAATTTTCACTACTATAGAGAAATCCATAACATCCTCTACACTGGGGGATGAGGATTCTTCCTCTATATTTATCGACAGAAGTTTGCCTAGAAGTAGATTCATTTATAGGATTTCTTCGGAATTGAGGGGAGCTTTGAATTTTGACTAGAAAAGGAGTAAAAGGCCTATTCCCTCTAGTACTGGTGAGTTGTGCAAAGTATAATGCTGTGGAATTATTCTTAATATGGCATCTTTGATGTTGTTCTTGTTTGAACAGATTGGCAATCCTCTAATTACCACTTTGTGAGCGGTGTTCTTCAAACTGTAACATTTAAATTAGATGTTTTGGGATAATAGAGTGGATTTTAGAGACTCATAACCCTCTTCAGATTCAACTGTCAATTTCAGGAAATGGTCTTTTGATAGAGAGATTGAGCTTAAAGCATTTCTCTGGCCAGGATTAGTTGGGTATAATGAGGAAGAGTGGGAAAAGCTGTTTTCGTTACGGTTGGCTTGCTTTTGTTGCAGAAAAGGTCTAAGGTCATAAGGTCTTCATGTTGCTTAGTGGGACGAATTGGTTGTGCACTTCTGCTGAAGACAGAATGCTGGTAGTCTCAGATATCTCAGGATATTTTATTCCCTGCATTTAAATGATAAAATTTTCATTGTCATTCTTTTAAATATTATTATTAGTAGTACATAACCATTATTACTTATCCATATTTGAAAAAGTAATTGCAGAAGCCTGTAAGTTATGTTAAAAAATATTAATAAATATTACAGTTAGCAGGTTTTTTTTTTTTACTATTTTTTGTGCTCAGTCTATACTTAATTGAAGATATTCAATTTGATGGTAATGTTTGGATACACAAATAAAACAAATTTTCTTTTATGCTAGATGTAAGAGCAAAAGACAATTATCAAATTCTTTTAAAATCAATGTCTTCTTCAATATAAAAAAAATATGTTGTTAATATTATTTTATGATTTAAACCAAAATTTCAGAAGAATAAATGATACAAAAAATTTCTTGCATGCGTTTTGCAACTTTTATCCTTTGAGTTAATTAAGATTGTGTACGAAAGAACCAAGTTTTTGTAAAGTGACTTTGCTGTTTCGTTAAGCTTCTTTTGTTTTTTACTTAATTAACTTGTTTTGCATCCTTTAAAATTTTTTTTTCCTTTGTGAAAAGAAAGCAATTTATTTCATAAAACTTCTCTCTAATAATTTACAGTTTTGTTTTAGGAGAATGTAAATAACATCTGTCATTTTAAATTACATTTGTTCCATTGTTAAAACCAATTCATGTACTAACATAAGCTATTTTTCTGAACTCCAACTTCCTGCAAAATTTCAACACAGTAACAAAGCAGTGTTAAAAATGACACGCAACTAATACCTTATTCTTTTAAAAGTTAATTATGGCCTAATTTTTGTTTGAGAAAAACACTCCTATTTTGAAAAGAATGTGAGTTGGAAAAAAAGTCACTTTCTAAGACCTATAATTTTTTTCTTTATTCTCCATTCTTTACTTTCATGAACAGCTTTATGTATGAAAACAAGCAGCATACCGTCAAAACAGTTTCAAAAAAATAGAGATGTAAATGGAAAATTTAATAAACTGCAAAGGAAAAATCTAGCGTCAATAATAGCATTTTTAAATAAAGTATATCCTGTTAATTATTTTAATAGTGATATTTATGTATCAAACGATGAATAGTTTTTCGCTTGTGAAAATTATTTTAAAATTCTGTATTTAATTTCTAAGAAAATGTATAAAATAAAAAAGCCAGTTAATTTTCTTCTTTTTTTTTTTTTAAAGTTTTTAATTTAGTCTTGTTTTTTTGCTAGTTAAATTTACTTTTGTAAATCGGGTTACTTTTTATCTGTTTTTTTTTTTAGGGATTTAAATTAGGGTTGTTTTTTAACAACCTGCTTCAGCGTATGTCATTTATATTTTAAAAAGTCCTACTATAGATAATTTGAAAAAAAAAAAAAAAAAAAACGCTTTTATCTTTTGATAAAACATGGAACCTGATCTAAAAATTAATAAGTGAACGTTTTATAAAAAATATTAAACAAAAATCTCTTAATAAAATAAAAAAAAAAATTTATAAAAAAAAGTGAACATTTAAATATTAGGAAAATATTTTAAATTTTTTTCATAATTTATTTTAAATTATGAATTAAAACTTTTGTCAGTAACGCGTTAGTTTGGATACAAGTTCTCGATTTGAGTTAGAGGGCATTTCCATTAGCAACGCGACGCTAAAGCGACGTCACATTTGACGAAACAGAATGATTCGTCACAGTAGTGATTCGTTCATTCTACTGCCAATCATTGTCGATTGCTAGTTTAATTGTCAAAGTTGACGTCGCGTTGCTAATAGAAATGCTTATTAGTCTTTAAAGCTAATTAGTCTCTAATTATTTCTTTTTATCTCCATAAAAACAAGTCTCAAGGTTATTGGCTATTTCAAATACTAGTCACTGGCAATTGTTTGTTCCAAATATTACTCCCGTATTTGAAGAAATTACCAAAAACATGGACCATTTTAAAATTAATTAAGTAGCTTTGATCGTTGGTAGATAATGCATTATATCATCATATATCTGCGAACAAACATTTCCAATCAGAAATATTAATAAATCGAAAAATAAATCCTTTGAATTCATCACTTTTGTGCTTGGTTACATATATAAATATTAAAGCATTTATCATGATGTCACTTATCAAACTCTTTGCTTACTTTCTATTATATCATATTACTTTCTATTGTATTGTTATTAATAACAATGCTAACTTTGTTTATAAGATAAGATAGCCCATATTCATTTTCAGTGTATGATTATCAAAAGATTTGCTTATTACATCATACACTAAATTTCCGATATTAATTTAGATAAATAAAATAAATGTATGACAAATAATTTTCCAGACTTCGGACTTTTTTTCGTGTTTTCTTATTAAGTTACAACGAATATGTCCTTGTATCTTCCTGCAGCCTGGTGGCCAATTAGCTAAAGCTTTGGCCTTTTATTACCCCAGGCTTCAGGTTCTAATCCATGTTAAACCGTAGGCCCCCGTCTAATTAGCCTAAAGTGCACAAAAAAAAAAACGACCGTAGAGCAACAGACTAAACCATTCTCGATCTGATTCGTTAAAGTTAACGTCGCGTTGGCAATAGAAATATCATCATCATCATTGACGCAACAGCCCCATATAGGGCCAAGGCCATCTGCCTACAGGCGGATTTCGAAACATGAGATGTTTTTCTTTTTACGGGGTAGGGTTGTCAGTTCTACGCACAACGCTTTACAGTCATATTTGACCGACACCTACTGCTTAAAGTGGATTCCGAACCACTACATATCCATGGCACCGCTGGGACTCGAACCCGAGACCTATGGGTACCGAGCGCTAGCCACTCGGCCATCAGGCCCCTAATAGAAATATACTCTTAGTTTTTAATTATTTCTTTTTATCTCCACTCCATTAAGATAGCTCATGTTCATTTTCAGTGTATGATTATAAAAGATTTGCTTATTACATCATACACTAAATTCCCGATATTAATTTAGGTAAATGAAATAAATGTACGACAAATAATTTTCAAGACTTTCCACTTTTTTTCTTTCTTTTGTGTGGTCGTAGTTAAGTTACAACGCGTATGTCATTGATCTTCCTGCGGCCTGGTGGCCAATTGGCTAGCGCTCTGGTCTTTGGTACCCCAGGCTTCAGGTTCGAATCCTGGCGATGGCATGGATGTTTGTTAATGGTACGGAATCCACGTTAAATTGTAGGTACCCGTCAAATTAGCCTAAAGTGTGCAAAAAAGGACCGTGGAGCAACAAACCAAACCATTCTCGATCTGAGTTAATGTTAATAATAACAATACTTTCTAATATATTATTTTTCATTATATTGTTATTAATAACAATTCTAACTTTGATAATAAGATAATAATAAGATATCTCATGTTTATTTTCAGTGTATGAGTATCAAAAGATTTGCTTATTACATCATACATTAAATTCCCGAAATTAATTTAGATTAATAAAATAAATGTACGACAAATAATTTTCAAGAGTTCCCTCTTTTTTTTTATTTTTATTTCGATAGTCGTAATTAAAGTTACAATGAATATGTCCTTGACCTTCGTAAGTCTGTGCTTGAATACCCAATTTAGATATAATTTATATCTTTAAACCTGTTTTCCCCGACATGTCTCATTTCAGTTTCTTCGAAATTTCATTGAACTCAGATCGTTAGATTTTTGGATAATGCCTTTCTAGTTCTTTGAAAATCTTAAGTCATAAAAATCTGGCTTTTTTTTTTTTTTACAGGGAAAATTATTGTAAGATTTAAACTTTAAGATTTTTTTTATTTGATTTTGCGCAATGATTACATTATTATTGTTTTTATTCGTAATTTGTAAGTTTCAGTACTTTTGTTTGAGAGGCTAAATTAGCTTATTAAATAAGAGGGCTTATGTTTATTTTCAGAGTATGATTATCGAAATTTTGCCATTTGCTTGTTGTTCAATTTCAGTGTATGATTAAAAAAATTTTGCAATTTGCTTATTACATCATATACACTAAATTCCCACCTTTCATATCTTATTTTATTAAAACGTTGAAATGGCGTTATTTTTAGTATCGATATTTTAAAACGGCATTTATTCATGATTATATCTATATACTATTTGTACAGCAGTATATTAAAATATGGCAAAAAAATATGAAGATGAATTATGTATCCTTTAAGTATATACACATAAGTTGATGTTGATGTAATCGTTACTTTTTTTTATACATTAAATTATAAGATTTAAAATATAAAATTTAAAAATTACCTACTAACGATCAAAACAAATCCTACGCCCGAATCGTGACTCAGTAAAAACATGATCATTAGGGTGAACATGAACACATTACATGAACACTGGTGATCATTAGGGCTAAGGTTCAATCAGCTGGCGGCTTTGTTGTAGAGACAGTTTCAAAAAACGATGAGGCTCGATGGCGTTTGAGATGTTCATCATCTTTCCTCGTTAATCAAACTACCTGGAGGGGTTTTTCACCCATACCATATGCAAATGCTGGGTAGTTTCCCTAAAAGTCCTTCCGGAAGACCCTGCCCTTTTTCTTTAACGACACGGTTCCAAGTCAGACTTCTACCAACAGGTGCTCCATCACAACAGAAGCTGCCCTTTTCCTTCATCCATGATGATAGATTACTCAAGGATGTTCGTCCCGCACTGCCGCACACTGAGTATTAGACACAACAACAACATGTGACAACATTCTTTTTGTAGAGTTTTTTTAAGTTTTTTTTCTCTTTTTCCATTTTTCGAAACTGTTTTGAGAACATAAAAATTATTAATTTTTGGTAGTTTAGTAATATATATGCATGTAGAAGTGTTTTATCCTTTAATTAATGTGACAGATAGTATTTTACACTAAACTTTAAATAAATTTGTAGTTAAAGATAAGGTTTTTTTACGCGATTTTTTTTCGGTCTTTTTTTTTTTTTTTTCCCTCATTTACTGACGTAGAACACAAAATCATTTTGCGATAAAGATATAGGCATGAAATGTTTTATATATGCTTAAATTTATGCAGTTCGCTTTATTATATGTGTTATATGTACAGGATTACAGTTTAAAGGAGTTCTTCTTCACAAATGAAAAATTTGCATGTCTTTTTTCATTCCATGTGCATTTTTTCTTTTTTCATTTAAATGTTTGGAAAATTCTAAGGCTTTTTTTTTGTATTTGAGGTAGAGATTTACAGTTTTTGTACATTTTTGTACGTACATGCGGATGGACATGAAATAATTAATATTCATTTAGAATAATTGCTTTATGAATAACACTAATAAATAGCGAACAATAAAATTTAAAGATTAACACTGTTTTGATTTCATAGTTGCGAGAAAACGATATCAGCAAAACAAATCTCATAAATCTGTTGTTGTTGTTGCGTTTAATCTTCAGTGTACTTCAGAGCGGAACGAACATGCATGAGTAGTCTATTCACTAGTAGTAGTCACTTCTGTTGTGATAGAGCACCCTTAGGTAGAAGTTTGACTTGACTCTGTGACACTGAAGAAGGAGGGCATTGCCTTCCAGGAGGATTTTTACACAATACACAATACTACACCGCATTTGCGTATCGTATGGGAAACAACCCGAAAAACTCCCACTATGCAGTCCGAATAACGAGGCAAGATGCAGAACATCACAAAAGCCATCGAGGCTCCTCGTTTTTGAAACTGACTACAACAAGCCGCCAGCGGACTGAAAGTCAGCCCTTATGAGAATGCTCACCAGTGGATCATGTTACCACTAAGCCATGAGTAGGTCTCTAATAAATTTTGTGGGGATATTCCCAGCTGGGGTGCCCGGCATTCGATCTAATGTCGTCTGCTACTAGAAGGCCAGTAAACAGCAGATTTCGCGATATATGGATGCACCACTGATGCACCGTATAACACCAACAAGATGACTTTCCTCCCTACAAATTTATAATGTTTATTTAGAATTAAGCTCCTTTTATTCAATTCCTTCTATTAGCTCACACTCTCCCTATATATATCTTGTTCAAATTTTCAATTGTTAATAAAATGCTTTTTATTCATCCACTCAAGTTCAAATACATTTTTTTAAACTTGTAGTGGATAACACTTGATGTTAATACAGTTTTTTCAAATATGAATTCAGTAATTAAATTTGATTAATTAATTTTTAGTTTTTTTAGATTTAAGTTGCATATATCTACCAATAGATGGCTCCAGATAAACTTAAAAAAATGAATGAAAATTATTTATAAATGACTTTTCTGCAATATGGGGGGGGAAAGCAGAAGAGAGGGGTGATCGGAAGCTGCGAGACAGAGAGAGCGGAGAGGAAATCCTACTAATGCGAACATTCTACTGTTGCAATTCAATCGGACGGCGACTGTTAGGCGCGGCGGCGGCGGGGCGGGCGGGGGGGAAAGAGGGGGTGATCGGAAGTTGCGAGAGAGAGAGAGAGATAGCGGCAAACATTCCACTGTTGCAATTCATAAATAATCTATTTAGTTTGACGAACATAAATTTTTTTGGTGAATAAGTTGTTTTTCACAATTAAAATATCTTGAATTTGGGCCTGAATGGCCGAGTGGCTAGCGCTCTGGCGCACGGTACCACAAGTTTCGGGTTCGAGTCCCCGGCTGTGCCATGGGTGTTTGTAGTGGTTCGAATCCACTTTAAACCGTAGGTCCCGGTCCTAATAGGATCGTAGAGCGTTGTGGGCATTGTTACTCCGCATCCGTGGCTTATCTTCAAGTCACACGCGCCCCCTGGGTAATGCAAAGTGAGTACGTCTGTGCAGCGCTTGCCTTAAGGCATCCAAGACCAAGTGGTCTAAGTGTTTGCCAGCTGCATTAGAACAAAAAAAAAAAAAATATCTTGAATTTAAATTTCGTTTCGGAATAATTTTCATTATTTCTTTATTCAAAATGAAAAATAATTTCGACTCAGGTCCTCAGATTCTTATCAGGTACTAAAATTTTACCGCTTAAAATGTCAGCCAATTAGAAGCCCGAACTCTTTCCCTCTCATGCCCCAGATTAGTTGATGTTCTGCAACATGAGATCGTAGTATATGGTGGGAATCCAGCCAAATATCGAAAGCACACTATCATAAAATTTTATTGTTTTAAACTATCCTTTTAAAATAATGAATAGTAATTAACCAGATTTTTAACATATTTGAAGATGCTATTATAATGTGACATCTGAATATATATCCTTGTTTCAAAGGTACAAATTTCAATCAAAAGGAGGATAATGGAAAAATAAAGATTAAGAAAACAGGATTTGAAATTAATGTGGCTTGCATAAATGTTGCTGTTCTCATGCAGCTGGCAAACACTTAAGACACTTGTCTTTGATGCTTTAACACAAACTCACTCACAAACAAAAACTGTTACTCACAAACGTTACTCACTTAGCACTACCTAGGAGGTGCTTGTAGCTTGAAGATAAGCCACGGATGCGGAGCAACATTATCCCCGCAACGCTCCTGTTAGACCGGGACCTACGGTTTTAAAGTGGATTCCGAACCCCTACACACATCCATGGCACTGCCGTGATTCGAACTCGAAACCTGTGGTACCGAGCGCTAGCCACTCGGCCATTCAGGCCCCGCTTGCATAAATGTAGAGTTTATTAAAAATTTAAAAAAATTTTTAACCTCTCACAACTTATATATTATGAACTTTATTTTAAAATGATACGAAAAGAAAACCTGTGAGTAAGATTTAAAAAAAAAAAAAAAAAAAAAAAAAAAATAAATAAATAAAAAAAAAAAAAAAAACCCTTCATTTATAAAAATTTTTTTAAAAAATTTATTTAAATTGTTGTTTCATTTAATATGTTTATTTTCAAAAGTGTATTTAGCCTTTAAATACTTTTTAACTCATTTTTTTTCCTCTCACATTGAAGAAATTTTAAATTTACCCTCTATGTTTACAAAAATTATTGTCTGTATAATAAATCTTCTCTATAATAAATAAATAAATTTCCTCCTTTCTTTTTTCCTGAAATAAATTTTCTCTCGTAAAATTTATCAAAAATTTAAAGAAATTTTTAAACTCTCCCAACTTATATATTATAAACTTACTTTATTTTAAAATGATATGCAAAGAAAACCCGAGAGTGAGATTATAAAAAAACCACCCTGAATTTATAAAAAATTTTTCAATTTATTTAAATTGTTGTTTTTATTTAATATGCTTATTTTCAAAAGTGTTTTTTAGCTTTAAGTACTTTTAACCTCATATTTTTTTTTTTCCCCTCACAATGAAGAAAATTTAAATTTATCCTCTATGATTCTAAAAATTATTGTCTATATAATAAATTTTTCTATAATTAGTGTATAGTTTTTATACGTAATAAATTTTGAGAACAATCTATTCTTGAAATATATTCCATAATTTTTCCTCACAATGAAGAAAAATTTAAATTTATCCTCTATGATTCTAAAAATTTATTGTCCATATAATAAATTTTATCTACAATTAGTGTAAAGTTTATTTATTTATTTATTTTTTGGAATCTTACGAATTATTTTTATATGTAATAAATTTTGAAAACAATCTATTCTTGAGATATAATAAATTACAACTTTTTTTTTCTAATGCAGCTGGCAAATACCTAGACCCTGATCTTAAATAGATTTGAATTAATAAATAAATTAGAAAAATTAAATTAACAAATTAGAAAAAATAAAATTAATAAATTTGAATTAATAAATAAATTGAAAAATTAAATTAATAAACTTGAATTAATAAATAAATTAGAAAAAATTAAATAAACAAATTAGAAAAAAATTAATAAGTTTGAATTAATAAATAAATTAGAAAAAAATTAAATTAACAAATTAGAAAAATTAAATTAATAAATTTGAATTAATAAATAAATTAGAAAAATTAAATTAACAAATTAGAAAAATTAAATTAATAAATTAATTAAATAAATAAATTAGAAAAATTAAATTAATAAATTAAATAAATAAATTAGAAATTAAATTAATAAATTAAATAAATAAATTAGAAAAATTAAATAAATAAAATAAATAAATAAATTAGAAAAATTAAATTAATAAATAAATTAAATAAATAAATTAGAAAAATTAAATTAATAAAATAAATAAATAAATTAGAAAAATTAAATTAATAAATTAAATAAATAAATTAGAAAAAATTAAATTAATAAATTAAATAAATAAATTAGAAAAATTAAATTAATAAATTAAATAAATAAATTAGAACAATTGTGATAATTCATGGACTGATGACGACTTCAAGATTCACATTCTTTAGAAATGAATTAAATAACAGCAGCGATAAATCTGAAAAACAAACATTCCTGTATTTTATTCAAATGGACTTTTTCTGTAAAGGAAGAAAGTAATCAGATTTATTTTACAGAAAATATTTCTAAAGTATATTCAGAAGAATAACTTAAAAATGTGTAATCTATTAGTCAAGCGAAGTCACTGTTTATACTGCTGCATTGGACAAAAAGCAGCTTTCATACCTACACGTGAAAATGATACGGAACGAGTTGGAAACATAAGTAGGAAGCGGCTCTTTCCCTCACCGGAAGTGACGTAATCCTCACCATTGCCTGCTTTCTTCCACAATAGCCTGTGATTCCGCTTTTCACAGAGGGCGTGTTTATTGCCTGCATTGTTTACAATCCGAATCTGCCAAACACCCTCGTAAGTGTAGGAAGCTTGATTCGTTCGAATCAGTCGTTAACGTTGAAGCGAGTCTACTTATTTATTGGCCTTGATCGTGAATGAATCAACTGTTTCGATGTGGTAATATTAGCGCGAATCACATGATTCATGGCAGCATTTTATTGATTCATTTCTACGCGTTGACAGGGATTGCGTGTTTTAAATGATTTTCACTAATTAAGTTCATTTAAGATGTTTTAGAGAACAAATCAGTTGGAAGGTGAGTTACTTTTTTGTAAAAGTACTCGTTTTTGTGTTTTTATTCTGTTTTATTGCTTTTAATCAAGATTTTAAATGTTATTATTAAGTTATTTGGCACCTGTAGAATGTCAATTCTGTACATTTGTGACTGATATTTATTTAATATATATTTATTTCGTAAATTATGAAAAAAATTAAATATAAAATGTGTTTAATTTGTCAGTTGAAATTAAAAGTTTTTCTTTAAAAATCATAGTTATATATTCGAATCTTTAATTTTAAGACTGGGATCATAATGTGATTAGGAAGCATCTAGTTACTCTTTGATCATACTCCAAATAATTTTTATATTTTATTTATGGGATATTGGGAATATGAATTAAATGTCATTATTTTGATATGTACACCTTTTTTGAAAAGTTATATTTTCAAAATATTATATAATTTATCATCTTAGCCTAAATTACATTATTTCATTTTTAAAAGATTTTTTTTCTTCTGAAATTAAAGAAATGTTGGCGAGTATATTAAGAGATTTAAATTGATTAGCTCATATCAGGCTGAATATTGAAATTATCATGTAATGTTTTAGAATTAAGCAATATTTTTATATGTTCTCTAATGAAAGGTTGCTACACACAGAAAAAAATTAATAAAATTTTGAATTTGACAAAAATAAAAATAGAATTAAATACACAAAATTACTAAAAATTTTGAATTTGACAAAAAAAAAAAAAAAAAAAAAAAAAAAAATGATTCCTTACACAAAATTACTACACTTTCTAATTACGACAATTCTTTTTTCAAAGAATTCGGGAAAAAATTTCAAACAATTCGTCATTAATGGTCGTGGAAACTAATCGTGAAACGCATATTAATATGAACTAGATGAGTTTCAAAACCTCATTTGTTTTCCAACTGAAATAAACCTGTATTATTATTCTTGTGTTGTCTTTCATTTACAGACAATGATGCAAGTAACCTCCAATTATGATTGTGCTGTTTTCTGCATTAGATTCCGGATATTGTTCTTAATTTACTTATAGATAGATTTATTGAAGTATTCAAAGAAATATCGAGGAAAAAGTTAAAATTACCCTAATATTTTATGTTGCGAAATCCAAGAAAGTAATTGAAAAAGAAGTAAATAAACATGTTACACGTGTTTGGATGAACTAGGAAAAACTGGACAACAACACCTCTAGCTTGTAAACATGATTTAAAAAGGTTTCGATGCAAATTATTGCTTATTTTTTGTAGTAGTTTTAAGATTTTTTTTTTCCCCGCCATATTAGAGTTGCACGGAGGACTACTAGCAATGGGTTACAGCTTGTTTCAAGAAAGGATTTAATGACAAAAGTCGCCGAGTAATTATCATACAATATATCAAGTGTTATGCATTCGTACATATATATAACTCCGTAGAATTTCTTGGTGCAACAGCCCCATGGTGGGCCAAAGCCGTCTGCCTACTGGTAGTTTTGGAGACAGGTTTTGTTTGTCGCTCTACGGTCATTTTGTGCACACGAGGGCTAAACAAACCGGGACCTACTGTTTAAAGTGGATTCCAAACCACAGACATCCATGCCATCGTCGGGATTCGAACCTGAAGCCTGTGGTACCAAGGCCAAAGCTCTAAAGCCACTTGGCAATCAGGCCGCTTCGAGACAGGAGATGTTTTCTTTACGGAATAGAGTTGTCAGCCATACGCCCAATGCTCTACAGGCATATTAGACCAGGACCTACGATTTAAAGTGAATTCAATTTCTTCTTTGCTCTACAAAATTTTTCCCTAATGTTTCTACGCGTTTTGATTCATGAGTTCGCACAGCTTGTTGACCACTTAACAAGGCGACCACCACTTTGGTAGGTTCATGTTGATCTCTGTCCCCTCCCCCAATTTAAAATAAACTGTCCATGGGTAGCATATGGGGTTCTCACCTCCTGCTTGAATCCAACTGAAGGACATTTTTGCCAACCTATTTACAGCGCTGTGGAACTGAGCTCTATTAGTTCAGAAGCCAACAGCGCCAACCATCAAGCCATTCCACGAGGTTTGGTTTGTCGCTCTACAGTCATTTTGTGCACACTTTTAGGTTAATTAGACTGGGACCAGTTTAAAGGTGGATTCCGAACCACTAACAAACATCCATGCCACGAGGAGGGTAGCTATATTCATCGGTTACTGCAGAATACTGTTTTAGAGGTTTTGCTTTATCTCTTTGGCCTTGATATAAAAAATATTTCAGTTCTAACGTGATAATCATAAACATAATAAACTCATTATTCTATACATGCATGTGTGACATTGCTTTTATTACTTGTCTTAACTGATTATAATGATTGTGTTACAGTATTTTAATACAGTTTTGTTTATGGTAGTAAAATACCTAATCATCAGTCTTGATAGTAAGTTAACTATCAAAAATCCCATTTCTTATGTAACTGATAAGTTTTGGAAAAATTCCACTTTGTATACCTTTTCTAGGAAGACAGTGGCATAATGGCCAATTTGGCTAGCTCTCTGGCTTTTGGGACCACAGGCTTCAGGTTCAAATCATGGCGGTGGCACAGATGTTTGTTAATGGTTCGGAATCCACATTAAACTGTACGTTTAAATAGCCAAAATGTGCACAAAACGACAGTATAGCGACTAACCAAATCTAGGAAGACACTCTCGTCTTTCTTAGCAAAATAAAGTTTTATTATATAAATAAGTATTTAGACCTATTGTATTTAGTAATTGGTATTATAATTCTGCTAATCTAATTCTATAATCTATATTCTAATTCCATTGGCATTATAATTCTATTTGTATTTAGTAATTGGCGTTATAATATGCTATGAAACTTTGCTAATTTTCTTGGTTTGCTTGTGTTCGAGATTTCATTCTCATGAAACAGAAATTTACGTTATTTATATGAGTACAACAATGATTGAACTGAAAACATTAATCATTGAATCATTATGGATTTGTATTTAGTAATTGGCATTATAATTCTTCTTGTGAAAATTCCAATAAGACTTTAGATTAGTTTCTAGTAAGTTAATCTTATAGTGAGTAAGCTTTGTTGTTACTGGATCGCCTCAAGCATGAAATATTTGTCAAGGTCAAACGTTTAATATGAGATACGTGAGCGAAAAATCATTCAGTAGAAAGTAGCCTTGTAAGTGATCCAAAAAACTTTCAGATTCTAATAAAAATTATGTAATAAATTAGGTCAGTGGTTCTCAACCTTTTTGAAATCGGAACGCATTTAAAGTCCTACAAATAATTATAGGTGCACTATATACAAATTTCTGGGAAATATGTATAAAACTTAAGTCAAATATTATATAATGCGATAAAAAGTAAAATGAAACATATCTTAAATTTATCCTTTTCTTGCATAAGTAGTTTAAAAGTTAGTTTCACTATTTTCCTTTAGTATCCCAAATTGAGCCTGATGTGTCTTTAACGATTTCTTCAATGTTTGGGCATTATTTGAAAGACAAACTATCATTTCCTCATTAAGTCCACATTGAAGATTCATTTCTTTCTACACTTAATTGTGGTGAGCATAGAAAATACTAATTCACATAAATATATTGTTGAAAATTACAGTAAAATATTAAGGCTTTTTAAATGTTGACAGAATTTCTTTTTGTATAAAAATCTAAAAGGTTTCAAGAGACAATTCCTTGTGTTTAATCATCAATTCACGATCAATGGATAAATCCAATTCTTTATTCTCTGTTAATGTTAATATCACTTGAAGTTTCCATGAATGGTTTTCTAATCCAATAATATTGTTCAGTGTTAAATGATGGAAATAAAAACTCAATTTTTTTAAACTTGTTAAATGTTCCCCTATTATTGGAAATATTTCATTCATTAAATATTTAAATGTGTTGTTGTTTGTTATCCCACTTGATCGACAACAAATCTAGATCTAGCCCATGAGCCCATTGACGATTTATGATGAAGGGTAAAAATGCAGCTTCTTTTGTCCTTGACTTTGCAGTACAAAGACATGGGAACCCAAAGGGAGAAGTCTGACTTTACCACTGGGTACCCATTTTAGTCGCCCTTTTGCGACATCCATGGGCTACAGTAGGGCTGTTCTAACTTGGAACCACGCGGGACATTCATTAAGTGTTACTTACCAATGAAAACATTTCTAAATTATCTTCAAAAACTTTTGAGACTTTTTATGTGAAGAAAGAAGAAATAGAAATCAAACAGAAATAGTTGTTTATAATGAAAGCTGTATTTGAAAAGGAAAACTGGCACGAAAAAGAGTTAAAATATTTATTTTATATCTGTATTCGTATTTCTTTTGAAATACCATAGGGACGCACTCAGAAATCTTCTAGGTTGTACCAGTGCAACCGGGCGCACTCTTGAGAACCACTGAACTCAGTTATATAAACAACTGGATATAATTTACATTTTCCTAAATAAGAAAAGCATTTTTAAAGAAGTGCTTCAAAGAGCTTTAAAGCAATTTCCTTGTTTGTCAAAATAACTTTGTTTAGGGAAATAACGCAAATCTGATTTTTTTTATAAACACACACACACACACACAAACACACACAATGGAAGTCCTTAATAATACGTTTTTCCAAAGGAAAAAAATATTATTTTATGAGAATATTCAAATTAATCAATTAAAAATGCAATAGTTTCTGTCAGAGATGCGAAATATTATGGAAAATACACTCTTAAAAAAATGTTTATTTTTACCTAAGTACCGAAATTAATGTTTTAAACGAAATTTTAAGTACAGAAATGAAATCAGTGTGATGATTTCAGTGGGAAGATATGAATTATTTTTTTCTTTCTTATTCATTAAATTAATATTTGATCTATGAGAAAATTGTTATAAAAAATAAGGAAAATAACAGAAAATTGCATAACACATTTAAATTATTTTCTAATAGCATAGCTTAACGTTATTTGTTGCTCGATGCATCATTGATTCTATATATATATACCAATATTAAAATTAAACTTCTGACTGGCCACGACTGTCTAGCAGAACATCTCCATTGCATTAAAATCTTTTTCGAATCCTGGCTGCCCCCATGTGGTTCAACAGACCCAATGAACAGAGACCACCTCCAACGATGTGCGGTACTTGACGGCGACTCGGAGACAGCGCTTTACTGGCGTGCGAGAGAACTCTTAAGGCAATGACTTCGGTCATCTTTTCATTTTTTTTTTTTTTTGACGTTTATTCTTTTGTATTTTTTTCCCTTGTTATTTTTGTTATTATTACTATTTTTATTCTTCCTGTACTTGCCTTGCCATTGGAAATAATAAAAAAAAAAAAATATTAAAATTAATATTTGTAATTTTATTTAGGTAGTAAGATAATATATGTGTCGTTATGATAAATGCATCAATGTAAAAATTTCAATTTTTTATTTTCATATACTTAATAAAGGCTCGCTTTAAATAACGGAAATAAATAATTGGTATTTGAATGAATTTGTATTCCTCCACAAAAATCTGTTTCAATCGATACATTTTTCCATAGTATGAAGTCGCCAAAGAGTAAATGTACTTAGTATTTACTTACTATGATATTGATTAAATATTTTAATAATTCACTTTAGAGTGTAAATAAAAACGATTAAATGCTCGAAAAATAAATTTGATACAAGCACATCTTGTAAAAAAAGCCTTTCTGTATGTGCAAAAATTGTATCTAAAATTTGTAAAAATTTTAAGTAACTGTAAGCTTTTTATATAGTTTTTGTATCAATGTTTATAGTTGTTAATAATTAGAAATTAAATCTGTTATTCTAATTCATCGCTCATTATATTCTGAATTACTCTTTTTTTAATATATTTAATGAGAAAATAATAAAAGTTGTAAAGTCTATTGTTTTTTTTCTGCATCTAATAATATCTAAAAACATGCAGTTTTAGCAAACAATTTCAGTCTCTCTAACATATGCTAAGAATTTTAAATAAGGAATTGTATACATTGAAAATTTATGATTTTTTATATATATGTTAAGAACATGCGAGGACAGTGGTTTCTCAAAGGGTGCCCCTGTAGTTTTCCAGAAAATGTCTTCGGATATGATTTAAATAGTTTCTCTATTTCTTTTCAGTTTTCCCGTTCAAAGACAGCTTTCACTATAAATAATTAACCTTTCTGATTGATTGTTTCTTCTTTTATTCACGTAAAAAGTGCAAAATAAATAATAATGCACCAAAAATGTTTCCAAGAAACTAGGAGCTGTCACTTTCATGATTGGCTACTAGAAGTACTATGTGACATTCATTGTTAAAAAAATTTTCATTGCAACCAATGTGACTCCGCCGTCAGTAAATTGTGGAGTTGATCATCTAATATTAACTGAAGTACAAGAACTAGTAGTAATATCCACTGATCTTGTATTGAGGATTAAACATAACGAATTGTCTCTTTAAACCTTTTTTAGAAGAATACTTGTCCATATCTCAAAAACTTAAAAAAATTTAATACAGTTATCAACGTCATATGTTATATGAATTATGATTTTCTACCCTTATTACAATGAAGTGTTAAAAGAGGGAGAATTTTCTATGTATTGTCGAGAAAATGATAATTGTCCTTTCAAATATATGCCTAAAAAATGAAGAAATCTCTAGGACATGTCAGGACATGTTTCTCAGAAATGCAAGAGCTAATAAACTTAAGGTGCATTTCATTTAATTTTTTATCACATTATTTTTTCTGGAATATTTCACTTAACTATTATAACATAGTTGAGAAATTTGGACATATTGCGCCTACAAATATATGTGCTGGATTTAAGTGTGCCAAACTTCAAAAAAATTTGAGAATCACTGTGCTAGAACGATGCTGAGTTACAGAGGGGAAAAATCATTAGTTCCTTGCATAATTTTCTATAAATTCACTCGTCTGGTAATTATCATGATTCTCATATTCGTCTGGTAACATTTTCTAACTTTTTAATTAACAAACGAAAAGATACATTCCACAAATTTGAAACATAATAGGTTCTTAAATGTTTAACTTAATTTAAATAGATAATTTTAATAACACTAATCATGCAATCTATTTCATGATAAATTACATGCGGTTGCTATAATATTATTCTTGCATCCTCGTATTTTGAAACATAGAACAAAATCAATGGCAAAATTTGAATATCTCTAGGACACATCAGAGGCCTGTTTCTCACAAACACTAAACGAATAAACTTAAGATGCATTTCTTTTGATTTTTTTATCATATTTTTCTGTAATATTTTAATTAAATATTATAATAAATTTGTATACATTGCGCCTACAAATATTTGTCGGATTTAAGTGTGGCAGACTTCAAAAATTTGAGAACCACTGTGCTAGAACAATGCTGAGTTACAAAGGGGAAAAAATCGTTAATTCCTTGCATAATTTTCTATAAATTCATTCGTCTGTTAATTGTCTTGATTGTCATATTCGCCGGATAACATTTTTTAACTTTTTAAATTTACGAAAAGATACATTCCACGAATTTGAAACATAATAGGTTCTTAAATATTTAACTTAATTTAAACAGATCGCTTTAATAACACTAATCCTGCACTCTAATCCATGATAAATTGCGTGTTGTTGCTATAATATTATTCGTGCATCCTCGTATTTTGAAACATAAAGCAAAATTAATGGTTAAATTTGAACATAATTTAACTGTGTCGATTCTAGAACAAACCTGTGGTCACTGGCACACTAAAGGAAATAATTTTGGCATAATGAAGCCCTTTTGCCTTAGGAAATCATCAGTTCGTGTCGGAATGGATGGAAATTCATGAAAAGGAAAAGATCGACTCATTTCTATTGTAAACCAAGGTCATTGGAGCTTAGGATTGCACAGTAGTGTCAAGAAAAATATAAAAGTCACGGCATGGTGTTTCATTAAAGACGTCGATATTCTTTAGAAAACACGTCTCAGTAAAATTTTGATTGAGAAAGATTTTGTAGACGTTCGGCTGCTTGGCAATCAAATAATTTATTTTCTCTGTTTATTGTTACATTTATAATAGAGGATTTTTACCATTGTGGTAAGTGCTGCATTGATAATATTGCATTAAATTTTGTATTAATTTCAATTTAATGTAGTGGAGACTCGAATTTGAAATAATAATATACTTTTTCTCCGTTTATTGAAGTATATTTTACATTTATAATAGAGGATTTTTACCATTGTGGTAAGTATCTGCATTGAAAATATTGTATTAATTTTTTTTAAATTTCATTTTAATGTAGCCAAACTCTAATTTGAAATAATAATATACTTTATATAATGTTTAAAAGATATCGTATATCATTTTATCCTGCAGTTTTTGCTGGATTTTTTATAGATTCAAAAAATGAACATATCGTCATTCCTTAAAAAAATACATTATTCCTTAAAAATACTTTTTAATGTAGTAAAAACTCGAATTTGAAATAATAGTATATTTTACATAACGTTTAAAATATATCGTATTTCATTTTAACCTGCAGTTTTTGCTGGATTGCTTATAGATTCAAAAATGAACATATCGTCAATCCTTAAAAATACATTTTAAAAGGACACTTGAAATTGTCTTACGTTTAAAATATATCGTATTTCACAATTTTTAAAGATTTTTCTTAAAGAAAATTTCTTTTAATAAAAAGTTTTTTTGCTTATGTGTGTTGTCTGTACTAGCTTTGAAAAGATTAGAATTAAGCTGAGATTTAAAGTACTTCAATTACATTTATCAGATTTTGTATTGCTGATGTAGAAAAAAAAAGTATATGTTTTGAATAAAATTTTTTTCCTCTTTAGTTTGGAAATTAAAATAAATTAAATTAAATTAATTGTTTATGTAAGACTTCATTTGAGAGCAATAAAAATAAAAATATGCAATTATTTCAAAAAATAATTGTACTTAAAAAAAGGTGTAATTATTAATTTCATTTCCGGATAATGGCTTCAACTCTTTCTCCACCAAGATCTAACCAAATTATTTAAAAAAACTTTCCGACTCATTTGAAACTTAATTAAAAACTGTATGTTTGATTCTTTTCAGTTAATAAAAGAAAAGTTCAGGCCTCTACTTTTCTCTAATTTTGAAAAAGTTAACATTGTTTTCAGAAGTTCGATTTTTTTAATGCAAAAAATGTAAATTATCAAATTGTTTTTGTTTCTAAAAGGTGCATGAGAAAAAAATACATGCGTTAAAAGATAGTTAAGTATTTTGTACACTTAAAATACTTAATACTTAACTATTAATTAAATAGTTCGCACTGTAGTTGTATGCATAATTTTTTACCAAGATCGGACACAGCTCAGCGCAATGCATCAACTGGCCTGACATCCATGAGACATCAGCATGATATTGCAACTCCTTCACAAATCTCCCGGCGGTGCCATGAATGTTTGTAGTGGTTCGGAATCCACTTTAAACTGTAAGTCCGGTCTGTTTAGCCTAAAGTCTGCACAAGATGACCATAGAGCGACAAAGCAAACCAAACCTTGATAAATCAACTATCAGAACAAAAGAAATAACTTACTATTATTATTTTCAAATTAATTTTAATACCTCAAAAACAACAGTTCAAACCAAATTATTTTTTATTTATACAATAAATATCAATATATTATTATTTTATTTAAATAATAAAATAAATAACTTCCTTTCACGTAAATTATGAGGTATGAGTAGAGTCTATTGTGTTAACATTCAAAATTCTCGTAATAATCTGGACTATTTCTCTTGGTTCTTTTTCCTTTACGAATTTTTATTTATGTTTAACTAACAGTTGATTTTACAGTTAAAATGAGCTTATTTTTCCATTGTTTAAAAGTATAATTTTATTTTACAATACGTTAAGTAAAGCTGATAGAACGTTATGTAATTATAATATTTACGAACTAAGTTCGTAACAATTTTACTACGAATTACGTTTTGACGTTAATTTGTTTCATTGTTGTTCTTTTCAAGTGAATTATACAACTTGAACAAATTGTGATATTTTAGTAATATAAATTAAAATTATCATGTAAGGAAGATAATTTAAAATAAGATAAGAATATTTGTGAAAATTTCAATTATTATGGGTTAATTTACTTTTACAGATTTTTTCATGTAAAAGAGCGTACCATATTCATAAGATATGTTAGTATTGGTAGAAATATGGATCTATTTATGATGCTTTAATAAATAGTTGTACAGTTTAATAAGAAAGATAATTTAAAAATAAGAATATTTATAAAATTCATTTATTTTGTGTTAATTTACTTACAGATTATTTCATGAAAAGTGCCTACCATCTTCATAAGATATGTTAGTATACAGAGATAGGGATGGTTATTTATAAATAAAACGTTGTACAGTTTTTTTTGTTTCAAAAAAAAGAAACGTTCATTTTCTAATTATTAATTCAAACCATCATTGGTTTAATGTCATATACAAAATTTTACAATATTTTTCAAAAATACAAAAGTGATTTTATTGAAATTTGGTTAGACATCTTAGAGTTTGATATAGCAACAAATAGTCCTAGTATTTATATTTATTGATAATATATATGTTAATATAATATCCCTATATATAATCTATATAGTTGATATCTATATCAACTCTAAAGTCAAATTCGCAGTTTATTTATTGACTGACAGAAACAATCTTCTTCCTTCAAAAGCGGCCTGATGGCCAACTGGCTAGCGCTCTGACCTTTTGGTACCATGGCTTCAGGTACCAAAGGTCATCGAATTTGGAGATGGCATGGATATTTGTTAATGGTTTAGCATCCACGTTAAACTGTAGGTCCCGGTCTAATTAGCCTAAAGTGTGCAAAAAAGGACCGTAGAGTGACAAAACAAACCAAATCTTCATTCAAATTTCCTAACATCCTGTATGTTGATTTAGAGATTCCCGCTGATTGGGAAAACCCTTCATTTCCGAAAAATTCCCAAAAATAATGGGATTTAATACTTCATATACTTCGTTTTAATTTTTAAATTTTATGCTGATCGTAATAGAGCTATATGGAACATTAATTACAATGCTTTAAATACTCATGATTGAAATAGTTTATTTTCGTCAGATATAAACATTTTAATTTATAGAATTTCCATATGTTTTATTGTATATTCAATGTGTATTTTTGTACAAAGTAACGCTAAACACCTATCATACAATTATAACTGCTATTATTAGTTGTGCCTCAATGATAATTTATTTTTGCATCAAATTAAGTGATTTTCTGAATGGACATTTGAGTTATCATCAATTGTCAGTCCTAATGATTGTAATATCATGAAAAAGAAAGAGTTAACTCAAATTGCAACTGATGAAAGCACCCATCGTGATCAAACAAAAACAAAACTGTAACTTTTAATAAATTCATATATTGCATTTCAGTAAGTAAAGTAATATACTGAAAGAAATTGCGAAAATAATTCGTTACATCTACAAACAACATCATGCATTCCTAACGTCGTGACTAAATTTAAACATTCAGTTTTGATGAGTAATTATGACTAAACGCTTTTCAAACATTCTTCCTATTATGGGCCATTCTATCACCGACATTTCTATTTTTGTTGCTAAAAATTTAGACTGTTATTTATAAATAAAGCGCTTTCCATCCCTAATGATTGTAATATCATGAAAAAGAAAGGATGAAGTGCTTTTATCAGTTGCAATTTGAATCATCTTGATAAAAAAAACCAAAGCTGTGACTTTTAATAAATTCATATATTGCACTTCAATAAGAAAAGTCATGTGCTGAAAGAAAGTGTGAAACTAATTCCTAACATCTACAAAACAACATCATGCATCCAAGGTTGAACACTTAGTATTGATGAGTAATTATGAATAAACATTTTTTCAAACTTTCTTTCTATTATGGACCATTCTACTATCCACCTTTCTATTTTTGTTGGTAAAAATTTAGACGGTTATATATAAATTGAGCCCTGTTCGTTTTCTTCACTCGTTAAGCAAGAAATATTTATTTTCTAATTACATCAAATCTTTATGTTTAATAACAATACATAAAAATGACATCTACCAAATAATAACTATTAAAAAGATAATTCGATTTTAATTTACTCCAGTGAACTAACATAAATTTTTTTTACATAAAAATACATATTCATTTATTTTTAATGTCAGTATATTAAATTCTTGAAGTTTAAATAGATTTATTTTATGATTTCCCTGTGATTTGTTTGGAAAAATTTAAATTTAAAACTTTGACATCTAAGTAGTTATTTCTATTTTTTGAACTTTTTTTCTTTTTCTCATGATTTTTTCTTAAATAATATATGGATTATATGGAGAACTGGGGTCTGATGGCCGAGTGACTAGCGCTCTGGCACTCGATTCCACAGGGTTCGAGTCCCGGAGGTACCATGGATGTTTGTAGTGGTTCGGAATCCACTTTAAACCGAAGGTCCTGGTCTAATATGACTGTAGAGCTTTGGTAGTAGAGCTGACAACCCTACTCGTAAAAAGAAACATCTCCAGTCCCGAAATCTGCCAGTGGGCACACGACCTTGGCTGGCCATGGGGCTGTCGTGCCATTGATGATGATGGAGAGCTAGATGTACTTCATTTGAAATTATTGATTCATATAAAATTACATCTTAATCATTTTATACAATCATGAAAAAATTTAAAAAAATATTTTTTCTTGATGAGGAAATAGTCAATTTGAAAATCTTTACATTTGCAATTTGTGCATCTCAGAATTTTGTGCTCAATCAGCACATGTGCACGCTGAGTCTACAGGAGTTTAAACATCTGTTGAATGGGAAGTAGAAGAATGTGAAACAAATTTAAATGTCTGAAATGTCTGCATTATCTTGGTACTTTTCCAAATTACTTTAATAAACTATTACATTTATTCTTGAAATTGTCGTGACCTCAAAGAATCTAATAGTTGTCATTTTAAAATAATAAGGTGGCACAATACCCAAAAGGAAAACAATACTTCATTTTCACTGTCCTTGTCATTTCGCATTTATTTAGTGAAATAACGATAGACACACGCTTCATCTAAAGTAAGTTCTGTTAATCAAATTTGCAAACAATATAGTAAATTTTAACTATTTTTTACATTTATTAATGTAATGATGTGTGGATAACTGAATGTTTGAGATAATTATTTTCCTGTAAAATTTCCTAATTGATAAAACATATTTTTAACTTTGTGGTGTTTTTAGTTTTGGTTAATTTGCTGCATAAAGATAATTTTAGTGAACATTGTATGCAAAACTCAAAGCAAACAATTTTACAAAAAGCTTATTTGAAAATTTTGGGCGCAGCATTTAAGATAAAACAGGAAAATTTATTAGAAAAGTAAACATCAAGGACAAAAGGAAAAGTAATGGAAATATCTGAGAGTAATATAAAAAGGTAATAAGCAATTCGAAACCAATTAGACTGTATAGGTTTGGAAATAAGTTTTAGGACTAATAATGCTTAAAAAATCAATAATCGAAAAAAATATATAAAAATGACTTATCTGTAACAAAGGTACTTACTGTAACTCAAGGTCTTTTTATTCAATACACGATATATAATAAATCAGATTTTTCTTAATTTTTTTTATTATTTTATTATTATTTCTCCTATTTATTTATTATTCTTTATTTTAATTAATATATTGATTTTTATAAAAATCTGTTTTTTAACGTGCTGTTGTTTTTTTTTTTTTGCATATTTTTTTGTGAAATACATATTTGTTCACTATTATTTATAGTGGCACAACATGTGTTTAACAGACTGTTACACATGTTGTTTTTGAGAATATATGTTGTATAATTGAAATTGTATCATGTTGTATTGAGAAAGGAACATATTATCGGAAATTTTAAAATATCTTATTCAAAAAATGACGATATTTCATAAAAACAGAGCTATATATTGTGATTGCAAATAAATAAATAAATAAATATAAGGGACATTTTTGATGCTTTGTCGAAAATAAAATGGCATTATTATAAAAACTAAGTGGAACTCATTGAAACATATCTACACATTTTAGCATCCCGTCTATTTGTTGAAAACATCATTACACATTATAAACAATATAAAAACATACGCATTTTGCACATTTTTTGAGTTAAAAATTTTGAAAAATATAACGTCTTTCTTGACGTTTAATTTTAAATATTGAAAATTAGTTCATTTTTATTGTTAACATTTTTACCTTATTTTAATTTTAATTGTCTCTAATAAATTGTAATGTAAATAGTTTTAGATTTATTATTTAGGCATTCATGCTAACATAATTTATCAATGAATATAAAATCAAAAAGACAAACATAACTCATTATTAGAATGTTTTTGCCTTGTGAAAAGAAAATCTATATTCCGTTTGTTGTCTGTTGAATCATTCCGAAAGCCTATTATGGAGATACTGGGCTTTTTTTACCTTATCAAGCAGTATTTCACATTGCATTTTTGAGTCACATTTTAAATTTTATTTTGCTGGAATAAGATTTATTTTGAATGTTCATTTTTAATTTATCCAGTAAAATAACTGAATTGCTTATGTTCAAAAAGTCCATTATAAGTCCATTATGTTATACTGTTATAGTACAATGATTTGTTATTTTTTTCTAAAAACTTTTAAAAGTTTGAAAGCTATAAAAAAATCTTCGTATAGTTTTCATAATTTCCTTAAGTTGTATTATTCTCATAAAGTAAATTATAATTACACTTAAATGTGTTTGTTAAAAATAATTTAATTTGAATTGTAACTTTAGTGCATTATTTATATGTTATACAGATAGCCATCAGAGAACGTTTTATATGTTATACAGGTAGTCGTCAGAGATTTGTATATGCTATACAGGTAGTCGTCAGAGATCATTTTATATGTTATACAGGTAGTCGTCTGAGATCATTTTATATGTTATACAGTTAGTCCTAATTATTGGCAGTTTGTCTTTCTTTTTTCAATAGTATTATTACTTTTTAACCAAGCCTTTAATCGAAATAAAAACATTATCACGGTTTCACTAAGATTTAAAAGGAGATCATTTAAAACCATGTTTTTGGTATTATCCTATAATATCTTCTGTATGTTCTCATTTCTTCCACTTTCCGAATTATTTTCAAATTTGAAAAAAAAAAAAATTATATTTATTTGAATGCGTTTGAATAATTAATATTTCTGAAATTGAGAATAATCTGAATCATTTATTAAATCTTATTATTCTTTATGAAACTTTTAGATATTAAGTTGCTTAAAAAACAATGTGAATAAATAAATCGCTTCACCTTGCCCAATTTTTTGTATGATATAATATGAATAACATGTATTAAAAATGCTCAAATTTTTTTTTTTCCCATTGTTAAGAAACTGATTTATAACAAGGATAATTTTCTTTTTAAAAGAAAATTAAAAATACATTTTAGATATTCTAAAACTATTTTACTGATTTAGATTTTTATCTATTTTTGCTGTAATTACTGTTTTAATATTTTATATATATCTCTATTTCCAGACATACCATTTTGTCTGCTGATTGGATGACGATTTTGCGATGAGCTATTTAATTTGTGGTAGAAATCCAGCTTATAAACAAATTTGTTGCTTCATGACACGTCAATGGATATGGCCCAATAACATATGTCTAGACGCAATAATTGAAAAGAAAAAATGTGACTGAAAACAGGTTTTAATTTTATTAGAATTACCAAAACGCTTGCTTTTGTGACAAGGACCAATGAATTTTTCATATAAATATTTAGAAGCCAAATTTTAAGTTTTGTGTTTCTTAGATGCTCCTTTTTAAATAGAGATATACAAAACATAAAATGTCTCATCTTTTGGAAATGTGAGTTAAATGCTTTGGATTAACAATTCTTGCCATGTAAGTTTTTTACATTTGTTGTTTTACCCAAGTCTTCCAATTTAATTTAGAATAATATTTAGTATGTCGAGTTTCTTTCAAAGACATATGAAAAGTCTGAAATGTATGAAGTTTCCATTATAAGTCGCATTATAGCCAATTTTAAACATTATTCTACTTGCATATCAAACAGCATCAAATAATTTATCATCAAACGACATTTACTATACTTGCAGGTGATAAAATTTCATGTAATTATTCTAACTATATTTAAGCTTGTTTCGATGACTTAATGTTTTTGGTACATTTTTTCAGTTTTGAAAATGCTTTACATTTTATAAACATGTTTTTCTTAATGTAAATCCTAATGCATCTAAATTATTAACAAAAAATTTTAAAAATAATTTTGAATAGGTAAATAGCCCTGATAGTAATAAGATGTGAGTTATTGCATATAACACTATATTTGCATATGCGTTGAATCTTCAGTTCGATATTTAGATCTGTTTTTAAATTCACTAAATGCTAAAAATTAAAATAAAATGATAGGAAAGGATTGGTATGAAGCAGATATATTGATTTTATAGTAACAAGCAAAATAAAATTATAGATATCATTTTATATAATTTATCATTAATTTATCGCATATTTATAGAAAAGCAAAATTTTCCTTGAAGAATAATTATTTCATGAATACATCAAATACTCACAAAAATAATATGAAATAAACTATTTTTCCTTTTTTAAAAGGATTATGTGGTTCGCTCACATAAACTAATGTATAAAAAGTAAAAATAACTTATCTCAATTCAATTGTCTTTTGGTAAACGTTCTCAGCAGAAAGAAATGCAATTGATGATATAACTTTTTCGAGTTTTTGGCATCTTTTTATACTGCGATTATGCTTATACTACTTTTTACTAAAGAATGTTTG
>BPLR01015267.1:0-23385 GCA_021605095.1 Caerostris extrusa
AATAATAGGTTTATTAAACTTAAAATTTACACTTAAATACAAGCATTTTTCCAAAGAATTAATTTACCTCTTAAAAGTAATGAACTCTATTATTCTACACATTAGAAATTGACTTCAAAAGGGTCGTCTGATAAAAAAAAACTGTTGTCAAAGAATTATACAAAAGACAAACATATATGCAAATCGAATATATTTATAAAAATTCCACTTCAAATATTATGAAATCATGTGAAAAAAACAAGAAATAATTAATATAAATAAAAGACAGGAAAACTATTTCAATTGAATAGAATCTGGTAAAGCTTTCTTAAACTAAACATTAACACAATCAGGCCAAACAAACATATAACACTTCATTTTCAGCTTTTTATATATTAATAATATATAAAAAAAAATTTTACTAAAATAAACTACATAATAGATGTACATGCATTCCTATATGGCATTTACAATTTACATAATAAAAGATGCATACCGTATTTTTATTACCATATATATTCAAATACTTTCATAAACATAATATATTAATTAGCTTTTCCATCTATAACTGATTAAAGCAAAAAATATTTTCAATGTCTAAAAGTAACAAATAAAATTTCAATCAAAAATAGTAAGTTTACAATAAAATTTTTTATAAAATAAATCATATGAAAATGAAATGAATACAAAATCCTAATTTATATTTAATAGTCATGAACCTACTGTTACCTGTGGATCCCTCATTATGAAAGGAGGAGGATTGTTTTGAAGCAAATTAATGAAGACCAGTTTTTATTTTCATTTTTGTATGTGTTTTTCATATGACGTGATAAGTTTCTTTTTTACAGAAAATCTTTTTTTGACATATTTCACACACATGATTCTTTTCTTTTTAGTATGAGTAAATAAATGACATTTTTAAATTAGCTTTTATTGAAAATCCCTTCTGGCATATTTCACATACGAAAGGCCTTTCCCCCGTGTGGATGCGATAATGAACTTTCAAACTCTGATTTTCGTAAATGCCGCATTACACCACTCACAAGAGTAAGGCTTCTCTTTCGTATGAGTCCTTAAATGTATCTTCATATCGGATTTCATTGTAAACTTTTTCACATAGAGGACATTCATGGCGCTTCTCCTTCGCATGAATAGTCATGTGTTCTGCAGATGAATTCTTTGAGCAAAAACTCTATTGCATATTATTGCAAATATGCGATTTTTCCTCTCGTGAATAGAAGTGTGCATTTAAATTCCTCTTTTAGTCGAAAAACCTACTGCACTTTTGACACCAATGAGACTTCGATCCGGAGTGGGGAACGCAGATGTCGTTTCAAATAGCGTTTCCGGACAAATCTATTTCCACAGATATTGCATAAGAAAGTATTTTTCTTTCGCAGTCGGGTTGGCAAGTTCATCCATTTTTAACGCTTTTTGTTATTGTATTTCACTCACAGAAAAGAAAGCTATACTTAACACGATTTCAATAATCGAATGATGAAGTCACGTTCACTTGGTCGAATTTCTATCCAATAATACAAATTCTTCAGTTTATTTCCTATTATAAATGTCACAACGAATGATAAAAGAACAAATCACATGTAAAAAGAATAATATCAACTTCTAAATTTTAAGAACACTATAAATTCTTTATAAAATTAGAACATTATGAATCTGATTCATTGCGAAATAGGTTGGAAACTAGAAATTCTTAACTCGTTGGCATTTGTTCTTCAAGAAAACTTATTCGTTACTAAATCATTTAAAAATTTTAAAAACAAAGAAAATTATAATAAAAAATAAGCTAAATTTATGAAAATAATATTTAATAAATATTTGAAAATAACCCCACAATATGCGGTTTATTTTTTCATAACACTTTTGAAAGTACACAACTACGTTTATTACAGCAAAATAACAGAGAAACTGTAGTAAATTCATCTACTTTATCACAGAAAAGAATCATAAAATATAATCCACATGAAACTTATTATGAAAAAAAAATGTCATATGTATTTACATATTTAAATTTTATTTATATTTATTTATTTACTTTTAATCATATGTCCCATGGCAGGTAGCATTTTATTTATTACATCTATTAACTTTTGGCATCATCAAAAAGATATGTCATATTCATTTATATTTTACTTCTTAACTTCTTAGTATGTACCATTCTAGGTAGTATTTTATTTATTACATTAACGTTTTATGTACTATTAACTTTTACATCATCAAAAAAATCTTTATAGGAAAAGAAATATCACTGTCAAATGAGAAAACCTACAAGAATTGGAACAGAAAGTTGAAATCAAAGAAAAGGAGAAATAATAAAATATTTAGCCAAATCTATGAAAAAATATTTTATAATAAAGATGAAAACGTTAAAAAAGCTCTAAAAATAATTTTTGCAATATTTTGTTTTTTAATATAAAGATTAATCTTCATAATAAAGGAATAAATTTGTTTAAAAGGCAGTTTCGTAACTCTATCAACATTTTCAAATTGAAAAATATAAAAAACTATTAATCAAATAAATAAATATGTACTTATAAACCTCTGCAATTCAATAAATATAGCTCACTTTTACATAAAGTATGAGTAAAGGATTATTAATTTTTAATAATCCGTGAATTTACGATATCAATAAAAAGTATTAAAATATCAACACAAGCAAATGATAATATTTGTATACTGTCAATAAGTATTCTGCCAAATGAGAAAACCTACAAGAAGTGGAACAGAAAGTTGAAATCCGAAGAATATGTGCAATAGAAAAATTAGCCAAAAAATGAGATAAAAAATAGAAAAATAATAAGGATGAGAACGTTTGAATAAGTTTTAAAAAAAATTTGATTGAAGAAACTGTTATTTACTTGGATTTTTAGTACCGAAAATAAATGTAAGACATCTGGAAAATATATTCAATGTATCTAAACTAAATAAAAACACCATCTTGTAAAAATATCTATTTTATGAATAGTTAAAAGGAATGAAATTTAGTCAAAACATTTGTCTATGTAACATATTTACCTGACTAAAGTTTCAAGGCCACAGGTTAAAAATCCGCGCAAGAACAGCCATTTCAAATGTAAAACTGGGATACAATAACAACCCATGTAGTCCCCACGATTTTGCTGTTGCACTTTATCAGTCACATCAGAAACCAAAGGTACGTCCTAATTGTGGATGGCGATGGATTTCTCTACCAATAAAATCACGTCCGTGCTCGATTGGAGAATGATCTGCACAATCATGTCGACACTCTGCAGAGCACATTGGATTGCAGTATGTGATGAATGGTTTTGAATAATAGAGGTGAGTTATCTGGTTGAAAAACACCCCCATGAAATAGTGAACAAAAATAGCAAAACAACCGGTTTAATCACCAATCTAACGTGAAAATCTGACGATGCATAGGATAACGAAGAGATTTTGCCGAATGTCTCATCGGCCTGATGGCCAATCAATGTGTTGTTATCTAGAATTTATTTATTTATTTATTCTTTTACCTCTAAACTCGAATCGAAAAAAAAAATTGACACAATCAGGAAAATAATTGCATTGTGTTCAAAAAAATAAACCCAGGAAATCAAAATTTACCAAACGACAATCAGCGTGGTATGTCCAATGTATGCAGGAATAAACATTATATTTATTATTTAGATATTAGATATGGCAAAATAAAAAAAAACCTAGATTAAACACTTACACAGATTCAAATCATTGATAATATTTCTTAGGTTAACATCACTTAACTAGAGGCCCCATCAGTAATATGTAATTTCTTATGCTTACAATATACTTGACACAATCAATTACAATTTAAAAAAAAATAAATTAATTCATGAGTTTTATCTCTCACATCATAATTAGCACCAGCAAATTAAAAAATGCAGAAACTCTGAATCTTACTTGAAAGTTAAAACAATAAAATAAACGTATAGGCATTGAACCCACACAGTATATTAATTCAAAATTTTAGACCAATTTGATGCTAGTGGGCACAACAACAACGACTTAAATTATCTCTAGTGAGGCAAACGATGAAAGTGTAAAAGTAATGTTTTCGTTAGAATTTCAAATGATTGCTAATAACAATAAAGCATACATCGCAAATTTTAACATTTCATTTAACGCTCATTTTACAATGATTTAATAGCAATTTTTAGCCAAAATGCATATGGTAAAACATTTGATGAATCCCTAACTAAAGATAGGTGCAGAAATCAATTTGCTAATCCTGTTTAGCCCAATTTATAATGAAATGGCATCGTTTCTGTAAATCAAAAGTAACCCCAATTTTTTTTTTAGTTATTGTGTTCGTTATTTTACAAAAATCATGCAAATGTTAAGACTTACCAATGTTATTAATTTGGCAAAGAGGGGTAAAATAGATGCCTCCTTTTTTTTTTTCTCCGACTGGCACAGTCATTCAAAAACTACTTATCTAACAGCCTTGAAGTGTTCGCCCCCAAAGAAGGTTCTTTCGAGTGTAGGGTGGGGTATGAGAGGAATATTTTATTATGATATATTAAAGGGTACGATAAAACAATAACCACTGAAATATATTATCAGCAGCTAACATGCTTAAAACATTTCAAAAGTTTTCGTTGTTCAATAGAAAATAGTTGTTCCTTTTTGGCATGACAATACCAAATTTCACATTGCAAGAGTGAGTCGAAATCTTTAACTGGTAAATTATACTTCACATATCCTATTGTCTCGACCTTCCTCCAACAGATTTCTGTCCTTTTAGACGCTTACAGATACTTTTGCGAGATTTAGGCCAACATAGAAAGTGAACAAAATGAGAAGTAATATCTAGAGCCTGGCAGGTGGTATAAATATTATTATACTGCATTATAATGTTTATAATTGCCAACTTAATTACACAACTTATAATATATATTTAGATGTATTTTACTATAAATAAAATGAGTACAAGGTGGAATTTTGAATGAAATTTATAGAGAATGAAGGTATTTATAGAGAATGAAGGTATTTATAGAGTAGAACTTTTTGTAGAACCTCGCACTAGTTTGTATTGCTAAATTTGCTATGCCGCCTAAGAAGAGAAAACTGTTCAATGAGATATTAGAACCAAAGTAAGCGAAGACGTCGCCTTCAACAGATGTGAATATAAATAAAAAATTTAATAAGTCTTATTTTCTGAATCCATGCAAAGCTGAGTCACTGAGTGTGAAGCTTCTATGGGTTTTAGTCTAAGGCCAAGTGAATTTTGCAAATTAATGAAATTTCTAATTCTTTTTAGTTCATTTTATGTATATTTTTAAGTAAATTTCAGAAGATGACAGGAAAGAGAAAATCCCACATCCAAGAGCTGCGAAACTTGTTAAGCTTCAACGATGAGAGCGAATGGAATCATAAAGTCATCATTAAAAGTATTTTTGGTTAGTATATGGCAGAATTTAGAAAACCGGAATTGTAGAGATTTCATCAACAGAAATAAATTAGAAGTAGCAGTGACTTTTATGAGAAAATGTGGAAATCAACGTTGTTATGGATTGGTGTACTATCTGATTCTCCAATTTTTATGTTGAAGCACATAGGGTGTCCTTAACAATTGTTGTATTAGCAGTTCTTGTTGAATAGTATAGTAAATAAGAGCATTATCTTTCTGTGTATTTATATTTGGGATTTACTTATTACCAACACACGTACTTCCTGCAATTATGACCTAATAAAGTGAGACATTGATGGTCTCAAATAAGTCATGAGTCATCATCCATCATGACTCATCATTCAAATGACTCATCATGTGTTGTATTTGGATAAATACAAAACATTAAATACAGAACAAGGCAATGAATTTGGTTAATGACAAAAACTTTTTATAGCGAATTAAGATTGTTTGAAAATCAGAAAGAGTTAAAATTTGTCATCATTTTCACACTAATAATTGAATAAACATACTTCCTTTAATTGTGATGAAAATCATCTGAAATTACTCATATCTACCCAAACTTTAAATGTAAGTAATCTTTTATAATTTGTCAACATTGTTTAGCTAGTTACCCAATTGTTTCATCACAAAACACAACTACCATTAATAAGTAATTTATGGTACAAAACAAAAAATGAGATATGAGACCGTACATGTGTTTTTCGATGCTTGTATTAAAAACGTAAAGAATACACGGTTTACTATTGTACCACAATTTCACAGTGATCTGCAGTCCTTCTAGCGCATTTTACTTACAGCCTTGAAAATTTAATCAAATGACCAATGTTAGCTTTAATAACCTTCCTGAAATTCATTTATTTTCAGTGTTGGGATTTAATTTTCTACCAGTGTATAACCGTTTTATTTTTATTGACCGATAAAAATGTAGAAATACAAATTATTGGCTTTAATACTACTGTGTCCAAAAAGAAAGACCAATTTTCAATTTAAAATTCCGGGGCTTATGTAATTTAAATTCTTTTTTAGGTTGCCGGTACATTCCTTGGCATCTGTGTGAAATTTCACGTCAAAATATTCATAAGTGTTTGAGTTACGCTTGGCTTTGTGGGACGCTCAAACTGATTCCGACGATTTTTTAAACTGACTGAATTAATTGAGCAAAGAATTTACATTAACTTTTGTTTGTGGAAATATATAGAATGTTGCAGAAGGCATTCGGTGAGCATTTCTATATCGGAAAGAAATGTTTCGAAGTGGTATAAACAATTCAAAGAAGGCGGAGAACGCTTTAAAGACGTAGAGCCCTCTGGTCGACCATCCACCTCAACCGACGAAGCTCATGTGCAAAAAAATAAAGATTTGGTGCTTGCAAACCGTCGATTTATAATTAGAGACCGTGCTGAGGATGTTTGAATTTCAATAGGATCGATCAATTCCATTTTGGGCCTCAAAAGCGCCAAATATCGATTGGTACCGAAAACACTGAATGCGCCAGCTCACATTGCATTGATTCTTCGTGACATTTTCGCCAAAAATGAAACCCATATCGTTCCACAACCAACGTAGGAACACCGTTTTGAGTCGAATGAAGAGATTCAACGTGAATCGCCGAGCACTTTGAAGGCCATACCTGGCGATGATTTTTCCGCATGAATTGAGTATTGGAAAAAAAGTTGGCATAAGTGCATTGTGTCCGGAGGGGATTACTTTGAAGGCGATGAAATAAATTTAGAAGAATAAATAAAGAATTAAAAAAAAATAATAAATGATCTTCCTGTTTGGGCACAGTAGTAATTTCCAATAATATAAAGTGTTTATACCAACTTTGGATAGTAAATTAACTAGTGCATTTTCACTTAATTGCTGCAATTATCACAAAAGATAAATCGATTTCCTTATACATTTTGTACTATAACGAAATTACTTTCTTTTCAATCTAAGATTTTATCGACAATATTAAGTAAACCCTTGAGGATACTCCTGCAAATTAAATTTTTTGAAACACTAAGATTTATCGATCAGTTTTTAATGAAACCTTTTACCTGCGTAAATTAAATTTGTTAAAAATATATAAATGAAATTATTTGGAACATGAGGAAGAATTATATCTTAAGTCATCAGATTCATTTCTTGAACATAAACAGCTCCGTGTGCTTTTAAAATGAAACGATTCTATAACTGCATATTTAATTTGTATTATTGTGCAGCAATTTTCCCTTTAACTTCGTCTGATACTGCTTCAAAGACAGGAAAATATTTTACAGTTTTGAAAAGAATTTTGGCCTCTTTTAATATTTTGATTACGTCTTATAATATTGTATCTGTAATATCTACGGGGAAGAATATTTCGGAACCAACTGTAAAACTCTTTATAAGTATGTTGAGCATTGTGGTCTTGATTCATAGAAGTGTTCTTACAATTAAAATCAACAAGTTAAAACAAATCGTTAGAATTCTGGAAAAATTTCAAGTCAACAATAGATGGACAAAGATATGGTTGAAAATATTCATGATTTTCAGTATAATTGTTCAAATAGTTATACAATTATGCATGCATCTTATAAAAAAGAATTCCGAAATTCATCTACTTATCTTTTGGATAGGAATTTCGTAATACTTTGCATGATAATATATTCATATCATTACATAATCTTAACATTTTTATGTTCTGTACATTACCGATAATGACATTTGGTTTTTTTTTTATGCAGCTATAAGTAGTGATATTCGAATAATCTTGAAAAAAATTTGGAGAGAATTTATCGATGAATTATAGCATTGATTACGAAAATCGTTTACAATCTTATTTTAGAATAAAATCTTTTGTTGACAAAATAGATAGTGAAGTTGGTTTTTTAATATTCATAAATGTTACTTACATTTCATGCTTGACGTGCTTTCTGCTGTATTATTCGATATATTTTACCGGAAGTTTTACACTTCAACAACTTTCATTTTATTCTCTTTTTCTCATTATTTTCGTCTTGTTCATTGCCATGGCCGCTTCTGCGTCGTTGATACCAGAGGCATCTGCAGAAGTTGCTTCCACAGCTCTGATTATGACAGATCATAGTGAAAAGGCAACATTCACTCGACAAAGATTCATCATACTAGTGGAAAAGGAAGTCTCATTAACAGTTTGGAAAAATTATTCCAATAAAAAGAATCTTTATTTTTGGAATTATGGGTGTTATCCTCACTTACATCATTATGCTGTACAGCATTTTGAATACCATTAAGGATGAAAATTAAATGCAGGTATTACTATATTCATATAAAAAAAAAACCTATATCTGTATATAATATGTAAAATTATATTAATGTATAACAAATGTGTTAATGTACAGCAAGTCATGCACTTATGTATGGTTAATAATAATCTGTGTATAAGTGTACCATTTTTTGTGCACATTTTTCTTACTAATTATATGTATATATATTAGTTCTCCATGAATGTATGCATTTGTCTGTCTATTATTAGATGTATTTGCGCTTGCTTATTTTTTTTTTTTCACTGTACCTATATGTTCAGTGTATTTTTATTTATATATTTTTTACGTAATTAATTTTTGCTAATATCAATTAAAAAGTAAAAATATAATAAATAAAAATTACATTCATAAAATCCAATTAAAACTAAGAACAGTACATAAAAAACAATCATGAAAATTACGAAAAAAAGTACTCTTAATCCTTTCGTTTAAACCATTCAATCAGAAAAATGTATTTTAATATCAAAATGACAGAAAAAATATGAATCAAGTTTATTTAAAATTATATATAATATCTTTATATATGCTGAAAATTTAGGCACGTGTCTTTAAATTAACGTAACAGAATACTTTTACTGCAACAAAATATTCTTCAAGAAAATTCTAGTTGGAATAATTTTTTACATAATTATTTTTTTCGAAGATATTTTATTATGTTCTTTTAGAATGGACTTATTGGAACAAATTTGTTATTACATTAATATTTATTTATTAAAAAAACGGCTTAAAATTTTCAAATATCATTCTGTCCCCTCAATAAAATAAAGATTGTTATAAAATACAAAACATAAAACAATTTTAAACAACGACTATAATGTCTTCAGTAAGGTAAATGATGAAATTGTAACAGTAATGTTTTTGTTGTAATTTCAAATGATGGTCAAAAGCAACAAAGCATACATGGCATGGAAAATTTCATTTAATCATTCATTCACTCATTTTATATTTATTTAACCGCAATTTCTAACAAAAAAGCACAGGGAATATAATGGATTAATCCCTAACAAAAGATATGTGCAGAAATCAATCTACTAACCCTTTTTGACATCATTTGTAATTAATTGCCACCATTTCTGCAAATCAAAGTAACCTCTAAGTTTTTGTAATTAATTTAATTTAATTAGTTTTAGTTAGTGGCATGAACACTACAGACCCTCTATCTTGGAGCTGTCCTTCACTTCATATCGTACGTTGTGACACAGTTGCAAACAGAAGTTCGAGATTCTATTACAGATGCCGTAAGAGGCGTCCCAGAAATGAGGCGAATACAGCGGACATATTATCAGTAATGGCTTATAGGCAGTCTTCTTGATACTATGCCTTCGTGCGATCATTGTTTCCAAAAAACATGCAAAACACATATTTCTGCACTATTGCCAAAAAGTCCAACTCTCGAAGCCCTATTTCACCAGCATGCACCCTTGTTCATTTGACTAAATGTTGAACATATACAGAACGGATTTCCATCCAGCAAAAGAAATATGCCAAAAATGTATGCGATTTGGATGCTTAAATTTAAAAAATGGGTTCTACAACCTTTGTAAATGTACCCCTAATCCTTATTTGAAATAATTCTTCTCGCACATAATTTACCAAATGAACTCGAAATTTAACAAATAGATAAACTACATACATAATTGATTTACCTAAATTTTGTTCCTCTAAACTAATTTCTTAGTTTTATGATTTTCTTTTCTGCCAGTGTATAATCGTTTTACTTTTATTGCCAGATAAAAATAAAAAATATAAAAAGGGACAAATAAAAATTATTGGTTTTTAATAATTCCCAATGATGTAAAGTGTTTTTTATTTACTTTGAAAAATAAACTAAGTTGCTTATTAAACATCGTATTTGTCACAAAAAATTAATCGATTTCATGATATATTTTGTCCTGTAATGTAAAACATAATTAATTTCTTTTCAATGTCAAAATTTATCGATCACTCTATAGAAAAATACTTGGAGCAACTCAAGTAAATTAAATCTTTTGAAACATGATAGAAAATAGATTACTTTGTATCGATTTTTCGATAGAAGATTACAGAATTATATCATAAGCCATAAGATTCGACTGGTGAACTTGAACACCAAGAGTTATTAGAATGAAGCGATTCTATAACTGCGTATTTATCTTGTTTTATTGTGCAGCAATTTTTCCCTTATCTTCGTCAGTTACAGTGTCAAAGACAGGAAAATGTTGTAGAATTTTGCGAATAATTTTGGCCACTTTTAATATTTTGATTACGTCTTTTAATGTTTTATCTGTAATATATGCATGGATATACATTCCAGACCCGATTGCAAAGGTATTTGTAACTGTGCTAAGCATTGTGGTCTTGATTCATAGAAGTGTTCTTTCAATTAAAATCAACAAGTTAAAACATGTCGTCCGACTTCTGGAACAATTTCAAGTCAACAATAGAAAGATTAAGATGTGGTTGAAAACATTCATGATCTTCAGTATAATTGTTCAAGTAGTTATAAAATTTTACATGCATATTATAAAAAAATTATTTGGAAATTCAACTACTTATGTTTTTGGAAATGAATTTCGTAATACATTGTATAAAAATATATTCATATCATTTGATAATTTAAACATTTTTATGTTCTGTACATTACCGATAATGACATTCGGGTTTTTTTATACAGCTATAAGTAGCGATATTCGATTGATCTTCAAAAATTTAGAGAAAATTTATTGATGGATTATAACAATGATTACGAAAGACTTTTACATTCTTATTTTCAGATAAAATTGGTTGTTGAAAAAAATAGATAATGAAGTAGGAATTTTAATGTTCATATATGTTATTTACATTTCATGCTTGACGAGCTTTCTGCTTTATTATTCGATTTATTTTACAGAAAATGTAACACTGGAAGAGCTTTCATTTTTTCTCTTTTTTTTTTTCATTATTTCCGTCTTGTTCATTGCCATGACCACTTCTGCATCGACGATACCAGAGGTATCTGCAGAAGTTGCTTCCGTAGCTCTGATTATGCCAGATCGTAGTGGGAAATCAACATTCGCTCGACAAAGATTCATCATGTTAACGGAAAAGGAAGTCTCATTAACAGTTTGGAAAATTATTCCAATAAAAAGAAGTTTTATTTTTGGAATTAATGGTGTTATTTTCACTTACAATATTATGCTGTACAGCATTCTAAATAGCTTTACGAATGATTATTAAATGCAAGTAGAACTTTTTTTAAATAATTATTTCGATAACTTTAATATGAATCAATTCATAAGTCTTTTTCAAATCTATTATTATCGCACTTATATCATGATGAATTCATCTATTGCTTTTCAAATTTACCCTTTTTTGCATCTAAACTTAGATTTATACATTGTTGTCTTTATATATAGATAGCCTGTTATTCTGTTAGTGTATAAAAGTATGTATATCAAGTATTTTATTAATGTATAACATGCCATACACATTTGTGTGATTAATAATAATCTGTATATTTGTAGTATTATTTGTATACTTAACTTAATGAATATATATTTTCTCAATGAAATTATGCATTTGTCTGCCTGTTTACAGTTCTATTTCTGCTTGCTTATACTTGAATTCTTGTATGAGAGAATAGTATTTAAAAGTTTTTGTCTCCCTATTCAAGCTAAAATTTCATTAAAAATATAACATAAAACTTATTTCTTAAAAATATAGGTTTTTTATTGAGTATATTTAAATTGCAAAACGTGTGTATGTTAAATTGAATAAAATAACTTTCAAGATTTTATCTTCTTTTATTTACAAAAAAAAAAAAATTATTTGTATGTTACTAATAATTTATTCAAGGCTAATGTAAATTTCATGATTTTATTATACAATGAGATTATGTATTTAAAATAACCTAATATAAGTATAAATGTGTATAATTAATATGTCCATATCTACATTAAAATACTTGGTGCAGTCGCACCATTACATCCGCTACAGCTTGGAACAGCATATCAAAAGAAATGCCTTCTTCTTCCTAACATAGGCAAATTTCAGTGGAGGTAAGGGCCAGGAATTACCATAATGTACCCGTGATTTTAGATCAGTACCATAATTACAAGGAATGTGAATTCGGAGACTATTCATGTCTGTTTAAAAGGAGATGGGTTCCACCGTTGATTTGGCGTGTCAATGTAGAATTATTATGCATGAACAGTTCATTGCTTTTCTGGTTTATTTTTGTAAATTCAAATATCTGTTTCATGCTATAATTAAATGTTATTCACGTTTGGTATGAAAATTTTGGTATGTTGACATATATTACATGCTCGTGCATGATATAAAAATTTATTACAAGAAATTTAAAATTCTTTTGCTACACTTTGAGAACATCGGAGAGTTAAAAGTTAAAAAATGGTTTAATTATAACCACAGATTTATGAAAACAGATTTCACGTTTTAAAGTATTTAGAACTTTATTAGTGCGGAACATGGATGCAAATTATCACAGTAACCTTATATCGAAGCTATTGTCACTGTCCTGCTCTGTTCAACAATTGGAAAAGCGGTGGTCAGTTAATATCTACGTCGCTGGATATTGTGTATTTTCCATTATGGAAAAACATGAAAAAATTGCTGCAGTTTTATCCTTATAAAATCACCTGGATTCAAGAATGAATTGAAAGAAATGCAAAATCTAGCTTAGACTTCGTTCAGATGTTCATGCCCAGTTTACAATGGTGTGTTTGGGTTCTGGAACATCTTACGGAGCAATAATGAACAATTTCGTACTAACAGTAGAATAAATGCCTAGATTTGTTATATTGAAACATTCGAAAATGTTCACTCTATTTAAGAGATTATTTTGAATTTTTCAAAAGTCACTGTTTGACGCGAGTAAATTTGAATTTCACTCACGCACACAATATTTAAATCCAGATTTAATTATATTTTTTTTATCAATATTTTCATCGTTTATTTTAATTTTGGAATTTATTATAGAAGGTTATGGAAGACAGTATCATATTATGCTGTTAGCGTAATTAGAAAATTAAATTTTTAAGTTTGCACGCATTTAGATGTTTCTTAAATTATATGACTTGTAATTTTTTCATTTAAAGCTACTACAGATAACATTATTCAATTAAAATACTTTTTTCCAAGTTCTGATGTCTAAATTTTGTTGATTTTATAATCTGATGTGCGACAAAGGATATTACTCAGAATAAATTTTTCTCAGAAATAAAATATTCAGAATATTAAACTGCAAAAGAAATATTATGGTAGAAACAATGATTACGGACAATTTAACAATTTAACGGATTAATTAATTTTAAACAATTTAATGGATTTTACTTTTTGATGTAATAGTAATCCAAATTTAAAGTAATAGTAATCCAATTAAAGTAGTAGTTTGATTAGTAGTAATCCAAATTAAAGTAATAGTAATCCAATTAAAGTAGTAGTTTGATTAGTAGTAATGCAATTTAATAGTAATCCAATCACTGCCACATATTTAAGTTGATTTGAGAAAAATTTGGGATTTTTTTTTAAATTTTTAACTTGGAATTTCTTAAAAGTTAGAAGAACAACCCTTTATTCCCAGTAAATGTTGATATTTTATTTATGTTGGTCAAATCATTAAATCAGAAAAATTTGCATTGAAATTTACTTTCAAGCCACCCACGCAGTCCTTGAGTAGTGTTCCCCATAATTTGAAAACTACTGCTTAGTGAAAAACGAAAATTATTATTGTTATTGAATGGTATGAATAATAAAGGCGTTTTTGAAACACAGTCACAAAATTTGCACTTATAAATGCTTGAAATTTCATTTGTAATGTCAAATTGCAACAAAACCTTTTACTCGTTATTTTTAAATGAATATTTTTGTTAAATGAGATCTTATAGATAATTATATCGCTTTGCCTAATATTATCTTCGAAAGTGATATTGTAGAATACGACAATCGAAAATCCCTTACAATATTTTGAATTTAAATTCGTATTCCTAGGTTTGGTTTGCTTTTGAAACTGTCCACTATTCCATTCACTTTAAAGCGTCAAGTTTTCTTTATCAAAAATAAACAAAAATTCTTTTTTTTTTTTTCCTCATCTTTTAATATACTAGATGTTTGATAGTCCGACTATATACAAAAAATATATGAAATTAAAATAAATTTCATCCATCCATGCATTCAACTTTAAAAAGTTTTCTTTTTCATGTGAACAATATTTGTTGACAACACTGAGAAAATACTTCCTTTGTTTTCCCATTTTGAAACCATTGTTAAATGATTTTTATTTTTGCTACGTGTACAAATCACGATACAGATATTTTAAATTTCCATCTACAGATTGCAGACAAAAAAGTATGAATGTAAGGATGGAACCTCAAAGTGTTAGACAACAAAATTTCAATCAGAGATTCACAAAGGTAAAAGCTTCATGTAAATTTATTTCTAGGAAAGAAAGAAAACATGTTGCACGCCTGGGTTCTGAACAAAGGATCAAGTCCCGTCCAAGTTTTAAGAGAGGATGCAGTGAAGTAATTCCTGGTTCCATAAAAGATATAAAAGTTTAGTACCTAGACGCTGCAAAATTCCAAATTCAGATGAAGTAATTGCACGCATGGTTTATTCACATGTTACTGAAGGCAGTTTAAACATTAAAGATTCAAATTCAGTGCAAGGAAACACAAATGCTGTAGATCCGATTTCTCAAAAGAAAACATAATCTTTGCAGATCCAAAGACCGAAAGGACTCCAATCTTGTCAATCAAATTTCTGAAGAGGAATTCATAATCGTTGCAGATGCGTCTTCCGATGAGGAAGTTTGGACACTGCCGATCCGAATTTCGAAGAACCAAATTATGTAAAAGAAAGCATAAATGTTGTTGATCCGAGTTCTGGAAAAAACGATATATATTCGAATTCTGAAGAAGAGATCATACACTTTATGAATCCTGGATTCGAAATGGAAGGCGTGAATGTTGTCGATCCAATTTCAAGAAAGAAAAGTATAAACATTGTAGATTCAAGTTCTGAAGAGGAAAGCTTATGTATTGTAGATTCAAGTTCTGAAGAGGAAAGCTTATGTATTGTAGATTCGTAGTTCTGAAGAGGAAAATAAAAGTTGTAGATTACGTTTGCAGATTCGTATTCAGATTCGTAGGAAATCGCACACATTGCAGATTCGTATTCAGAAGAGGAAATCGCACACATTGCAGATTCATGTTCAGAAAAGGAAATCACATACATTGCAGATTCGAGTACTGAAGAAGAAATCATTCATTAACGATGACCCTTCTTTTTCTGAAGAATATATAAATATTAAAAATCCAAATTTCGATAAAGGAAGCATAAACATTGTAGATCAAAATTATGAAGAAACATGCATAAACGTTATAGGCCTGAAATGAGGTGAAGAAAGCATAAACATTATAGATTAGATTTACTAGCAGGAAAACATCGTGGAACCTAATTTTGAACAATGAACTATAAACATTTTAAACGAAGGAAGAAGAACAATTTCATTTTCCAATTACAAGTGAAAAAGGTGATAACAATGCAGATGCAAATTCTGACAAATAACGATAAACTATTAACTTGTTTTGTGAACAATGCAGATTTGTTTTGTTTACATGGAATGAATGATGAGAAATACGTATCAAATTCTGATTAAGTTTAAGTTACCGAGTGAAAAATCGTAAATGTAGTATCCTAAAGGAAATATATATTTTAAAATCAGAATAGAGGACATTGTGCTTTGTATACAAATATTTTAAAGAATAAATAAATACTTCATATATTCTTACTGTCCAGTTATAGCCATGTTTGTATTTACTGTTATATTGAATAAGAATTGCAATATTTTGAATTCCTTTTAAAAGATAAAAATACATTTTTATACATGAACTGCAGATATCAGTTTTACAATATGATGTAGTTAGTATACTGTTTAAAATATGTTCTGGATCTAAAGATTTCGTAATTTTTTTTTTTTTTTTATTTTTAATTTTGAAAGTAGCTTTTCTTATTGCTATATTATTATAAAATGTTCGCAATTAAATTTTTATCATATATTAATTGAAAGTTTTAATTCATTTACACCTTAAAGTAGAAAAACTACCCATGAATTTGGCCTAGGATATTTAGAACCATACATTAGTATGTATACATTTTGTATGTCATATTTGTAACATATTTTGTTTTAAATAAAATCTTTTTCTCAATTCTTTTTTTTTTTATTGTTTCACAAACACTTCTAATAGCTACTAACAGTTTCCATCATTTCGCATTATAGAAGATATCCTCATTAATAATCCCAAATAATTTAATGCGCTTTAAGGACAGGGAGAGAAAATACGACTTATTGAGAAGGAATTATTTAATGATAAAATTTCCTACTAAAATACATTTTCAATCAGCATAAAAAGGATTAAACTATGATGGTCGATGACTGAAAAGCAGAAGCAGCATAACAATGGCAACTTAATATCGGATGGATGCTGTAAAGCAGGATAAATTTTGATTCTATAGCATAACGGCATTTCTAGTTTGATTCCACCTATTCATGGCCAATTAGGTAGCGCTCTGGCGTTTGATATCACAGGCTTCAGGTTCGAATTCTGGAGGTGGCAGGGATGTTTGTTAATGTTCGGAATTCGTGTTAAACTGTCGATCCCGGTTTAATTCGCCCAAGTGTGCGAAAAAGGACCGTAGAGCGACAAACCAAATCAAATCTACCTTCTCATTTTAACTATATCAATGCTTCGTGCCAATACGAATATTACAGCAGGGTGTACAATTCTGTTAAAGAAATCATCATGATAATAGTGAAAGATTGCTCAATATTTGCATCGGAAAGTTACCATCATTCAACGAAGCTGACATAAATAGCTAAATTAACATTTCATCAATAATTCATTTAAAATCAGAATATATATTTCACCCCAGGATAATACTTTGCTTGCACATGTAAATTATTTTTTATTAATTGCCTTCGTATTTTTCATGCATTTCCCTGGCCAACTACCATCAACAGATTCCCTTGAAATAGAGCACGTAAGGGACTCATAAAGGGTCGTTATAAGTATTTTCTCTTCAATAATATATTTAATTCTTCTTACAGCACACACAGATCTATTAATAGGAATACAAATGCAAACATTCATAAAGACATAAAAATAATATATATATTCAGTAATATAAATGTGCCCATAATAGTACACATATACAGTTTGTTAATAAACATACACAAATATAAGATTTGACACGCAATAAAACAATACTTGTTATACATTAATATAAATTGACAGATTACATACACACATACGCTGTTCACATAAGAATATAGCAATGTATAAATATACGTTCATATACATATATTACAAAAATAAAAATAAAGGTAAATTTATAAAGCAATAAATGAAATTGTTATGAAATAAATGCGATAACAAAAGATATAAAAAAAGATTTAGAAGTCTATATTAAAAAATGGTCTACTTGCATTTACTAGGCATTCTTAAAACTATTAAGAATGTTGTATACCATTATAACGTAAGTGAAGATAACACCAATTATTCCAAAATGAAGCTTCTTTTTTATTGGAATGATTTTCCAAACTGTTAATGTGACTTGTTTTTCTACTAGCATGATGAATCTTTGTCGAGTGAAAGTTGATTTTCCACTGTGGTCTGGCAAAAATCAAGGGCTATGGAAGCAACTTCTGCGGATGCCTCTGGTAACCTTGACGCAGAATTGGTCATGGCAATGAACAAGACGAAAATAATGGAAAAAGAGTATAAAATGAAAGCTTTTGAAGTATAAAATTTTCGGTAAAATTAATAAAAAAGTAAAACAGAAAGCTCGTCACATGAAATGTAAATAACGTTCAGGAACATTAAAAAACCAACTTCACTATCTATTTTATCAACAATCGATTTTATCCTAAAATAAGAACGTAAAAGTCTTTCATAATCAAAATTATAATCCATCGTTAAATTTTCTCTGAATTTTTTAAGCATTATTTGAATATCGCTACTTAAAGCTGTATAAAAACCAAATGTCATTATCGGTAATGTATTGAACATAAAAATGTTAAAATTATTAATTGACACGAATATATCATTATACAAACTATTAGAAAAATCATATCCAAACAGATAAATAGATGCATTTTCAAATATTACTTTTTATAAGGTACATGTAAAAAATTGTAAAAGTATTTGAACAACTATACTGAAAATCATGAATATTTTCAACCATATCTTTGGCCATCTATTGTTGATTTCGAATTTTTCCAGAAGACTGACGACATGTTTTAGTTTGTTGATTTTAATTGTAAGAACACTTCTATGAATCAATACCACAATTCTCGCCATAATTACAAATAGCTTTACAGTTGGATCCGAAATGTACATCCACGTAGATAGTAGAGATAAAATATTAAAAGACGTAATCAAAATATTAAAAAATGCTAAAATTATTTTCAAACCTCTAAAACATTTTCCGGTTTCTGAAGCAAAAATTGACGAATTTAAAGGAAAAATTGCTGCACAATGAAATAAAAATAAATATATAGTAATAGAAGGACTTCATTTTAATAACTCTTCGTCTTGTGTACGTTTTTGAGCGAATCTTTTGGATTATGATGAAATTCTCTAAATTTTCTAGAAAAATCAATAAAATATAATTATCTATTTTGCGTTCTGTTTCGAAGAATTTAATTTAAATGAGTACCTTCAAATACTTTTCTAAATGTTGATTGATGAATTCTTACATTAAAAGAAAATAATTTGCTTTTTGCATTACGGAGCAAAATAGATCAAAGAAATTTATTGACAATGACAATGTTTAATGCACCACTTAATTTATTTTTCAAAGTAGATAAAAACAATTTACATGATTGTGAAAAAATTAAAACCAATAATTTATTTTCCCCGCCTTTTATCTGTCAATAAAAAATTTAAACGATTATTCACTGCAGAAAATTAAATCCCAAAACCAAAAGATTTTTAGGATCAAAATTCATTTAAATCAATTATGTAGATAGCTTATTTATTTGATTAAAGTTTAAAATTCATCTTTAAATTATGTGCTAGAAGAACTATTTCAAATATGAATTAGGGGTACATTAATAAACACTGTTGTCTTCATGATTTGAATGCAAACATGAAAATTCTGAATGCATTGTGTCGTACAGTTACATATACCTCATTTTGTGGCATGCAATTCCTTGCCCTATACTTTGGTTAGCCTTAATTAGTAAAGTTGTTACTGATGTAATAGGGCTTCGAGAAGGCGAAGTTTTTCGAGATATTGTAAAAAGACTTGACCAGAAATGTGTGCATAATGCTTGAATGTTGGCAGCAGTAACGCAGGAAGGTACTGTCTATAGGAAGGCCATTACTGTGACACAGAAGCATACTGTTCTTTTATCATCGTTTCCATTCAGATACTTTTCCATAAAATAAACTATTATTTAGTCTTTTCATCTCTAATTCTTTAAAAGCTTTTACATAAAATATTTCAAATCCACCTACAAAGCAGCAAATACATATCAATAAAATAACATTTACAATAATATTTTAAGTACAATAAGTCTTTATGAACTGATATGTATACGCCGAAGAATTCATATATCCATATTTGTCATGGAATTACTGCTTCCTGTGGATTCCCGGATTATGAAAATGCGAGGAAATATTTTAAACAAAAGTGCATGTAGAAATAATTTTGTTTTTATTTTGTATGAGTTTTTCATATGACTTAATAAGTTTCCTTTCAAGAAAATCCTTTTTGATATATCTCACACACGTGAGGTTTCTCCTTGGTATGTTTTTGTTTTGGATTATACTACGCATTGTTCCGCTAGAGCAAGAGGTCAAAACAGTTTGTCTTGCATTAAGGTGTTTGTCAAAATGTTGTGTGTTTTGCCAATATTTTCGTTTATGTTTGTGTATTTTCTAACAATGTTTATAATTGTTAAACGTGAGTGAGAAATGACGATGACGCTGCAATGTTGATACGAACAAAAGGAAATTAAGAACTCATAAGCTTCGTACGATCGAGACAAAAAGAGAAATAATTAAACTTTCTGAAAAAAAAAAAAAATGAATCTCTTGATTCAATGGGGGTGTTTATAAACAGATCTAAGATATGCTCACATGCATACAGATCCAGTTTTGTAAAATAAGGGTAAAAAATTAAGTGAATACGTTCAAAATTGAAGAAATAAACCTTTGAAGATAAATTTCCACAATTTTTAGCATATTTTGAACATTTCCAAAAGACAGAGTATAGTAGGATGAATGAAATGAAATGAATCTTTGATTGGATTGATGATATATGGATTGATGGATAAATGATAACATGGATCATGGATTAATGATAAACATCAAAATAATATGCCTCTGAGTTTTTCAAATTATTTAATTAAGACTCTTAGTTTGCATGGACTGGATTGAATGAAGATTCTAATGCGACGTTTTAACAAATAATGGTTGGTTCAACAAATTCAAAATGAGATATTCTTTGCATAATATTAAATTCACTGGAGAGTCGGCTGATGCAGATAAATAAGCTGCGAAAGAAATTTATGTTCTCATTGTCCCAAAATTGTAGCAGATTGAGAATATTCTCTTTGCCAAATATTCAACATAGATGATACGAGTTTATTTTGAGAATAAATGACTAATCGTTAATTTGATCCAAGGAATACTCAGTTGACCCTGAACATAAGCGTTCCAAAGTTTCTCAATTTTTACATTGCTACAAGAGGAAAATCCCATTGTATTAAAAGAATAAAATTAAGAATCGCTTCCAGTCATTTGGAAATCAAACGAAAATGAGTGGGTTACTGTCATATTTAAATCATTAAGCTAGCTTCTTATTCACTTTCCCTTTCATACTGAGAGTTGCAATATTGTAAAATAATATTATACAATTTCAAGCATTATTAATGCTCCAGGACACCCAAACTCTCTGCAGAGTTTACACCTGGAAGCTAATGTTGTGTTTTCTTGTTTCCAATAATGTCTGCCGCATACAGCCCAAAGATCAAACACTGATAGCTACTTTTAATCGATATTACATGAGGACAATAATAACTAAGTCCATCAAGGCAACTGACAGAGAATTTGGGCTAACATTAATATATTTTAGAAGTATATGATACATGGAACCACATAGAGACTTCTATACCAACATTATAGAAGTCTCGTGGATTGAAATAATAGAATCGGTGTTTGGTTATTTTTAAATTCAAATAATTAAGCAAAAGCAGTTGTAGGGAGAAACCCTGTCACTCTGGGAACTCCTTCAACTAAAACAACCTTTGCCTTGTTCTAAATACGAAATAGAAATGCTCTTTTTAATTTTTTTTTTTTTTTTTTTTTGCATTTCTCTGTGTTTTGATACTGTTTCTTTTAACACTTTTTTCTTATTCGTCAAAGAAAAAAAATATATATTTGTTCCTAAATTAATAATATTCAAAAATTCTGAGAAGGAAAGGAAAAATCTTGTAAGAATAAAAAAAATAGTAGAAATGATATACATACATCTATCTGATATACACAATACTAACTTTAAAAACAGAATTGTGAAACAATTTAAATTAAACATTTATTAGAATTGGACAAGCAGAAAGATTTAAAAATAGTATAAATCTTAATATTCTATGAATATTTGAAGATTTATTGAAAAATATGGAGCTGTCTGATTGTCGTCTAAAGAAGAATAGAAATTAGCATGTGGAGTAATATAAGCATATATGTAATACATTTTGCAATTTATTGTATTACAAACATATAATTTAAAAAAAAAAATGTTCTCTGACAAAAACCATTAAAATCCACATCTGCTAAATCTTTCTTATCGAGAACTGGGTATTTGCGCTTCTATATCATCACTCAGTTTCTCGCATTCGAGATTTAGTATTACCGCTGTTTCATATTTATTGGAAGTGATAGAGGATTCTATGCAAAAACTCATTTTAAGCTTCCCGATAAATAGAGTACCAAGCGCATGCGCAGTGACATCATGCGCCTGATAGCAGAGAAGGGAAAGAGGTTGGCTTCAGTTACAAAAAACTCTCTATTAATTAATAATATTTTTTTTAATTTGGATACGGATAATTAGATACAATTTCTTTAATATCTCTCAACAGTTTTGTATAATAATTCTCAAAATATTATTAAAAAGGCAAAAATTTAAAAATGTATTGTGCAAATATTTCCCTTTAATATAAGAACTTTCCCTTTTGAACCCTTTTGAACCTTCGTATTACGAAAACTTATAATTAGATTTCAAAAAAAAATAAATTGTATAATTTCTATCACTCTGAATCGATTTGATTGCATCTCGGATTCGTAATGAAAACCACGATTATTTTGTCAATTTCATTAATTTGTCGATCGGTTGCATTGCACCGATTAAATTATTTACCTTTTGAGAAATTTCCAACGTAACTACTTATATATAATAATATAGAAAGTAGTAAAAAGTGAAAATATATAAAATATAATTACAATTACAAAAAGTTATGAATGATATCAATTTTCTTTTTTTCACGAAATATGCTTGATCACAAGCAAAGCTTCCAGTATATATACATCATAAAAATCATGTAAAAACAATTAATGCGAATACAGTGCATTCCTCTTTTCAGTTGTTTTAAGCAGAAATCAGAAACCATTTTTATCATGGATAGAATTAAATATAATTTCCGTTCATTAAAATGTCAACATAAAC